>PVJH01034756.1:0-20433 GCA_004026705.1 Nesogale talazaci
GAGACTCCTGCCAGTGCCGGGACTCTGCACCCACTGACCTGTGACTTCGTGAGTCGAAAGGAGACATTATAGAGTGGTATTGGGCATATGGGCTAATATCGGACTTATAACTTTGAACTGGACTGGGTTGGGATGCTTTCCCAGTATTCCATTCCTTTTGTATATAAACCCTTTCCTTATATTCATATGTGTGTCTATGAAATGTGTTCCTCTAGTCTACCCGGACTAGCACAATCATTTTGCTCTTCAATTCAAATGTAATATTGGTTCTGAATTGCCTGCTCACACCGTCTACTGGTTTTTGTTTTATTTTGTTTTTTTGCGTTATCTGCCCTGTCCCCTGACTGATATGTTTGTTACACACATTTTTAGTATATGTGCTGCCGAAACGAACACTGTTACACACATTTTTGACCCACTGTATTATTTGCCTTTTGCATTCTTTTAGGTTTGAAGATAACCACAGATGGCTTGCGCCATGCCGGCACCTTTTGCATTGTCTTAATGGTGTCTTTTCAACTTTTGATGTAGTCGTTTATTTCCTGTATGATTAGTACTTTATAGCGTTACTAAAGAAATCTTCCCCTACAGAAAGGTCATGAAGTTAATCTTGTTCCCATCCTGAAGTGTATTATTATCATCTTTTTGGATGTATAATTTATCTGGAATTAATTTATTCATAGAATGGTCAGTGTTTGTTTAGCATCATTTACTAGAAAGATCATTCTCCACGCCCCGCGCCCCCCGCTGTTCTCCAGTGCTACTTGTGTACAAGTCATATACATCAATCTAAGTTGGAGCTTCTTCTTTGTCTATACCACACCATCATAGTTACACTAGATGCATGATTTGTTTTACGACTTGGTAAAAGTAAGATTACCAACTTGTTCTTCCTTAAGAGTTTTTGGCTACTGTTGGGCCTTTGCATTTCAATTTTTAGAATAAATGTATGAATATGAGCCAGTATATGCCAATAATACCTAGAGAATAGATTATAGGAATATCATAGGAAGAAGAATGTAGCACCAGGACTATTTATGTACAACCCGTGATAAGCAGAGGGCATAACCTTGCTTGCTTGAAAGTAGGGAATACTTGAAGCACTTGCTGATGGAGATCAAGGATAGTAGCCTTCATATTGGAAGTTTTACCCTGCAATCAGCCCCCATTGTTTATGTAAATAGAATTGCCATTGTGGGTTTCCAGGACTGTAACTCTTTATAAGAGGAGAAAGCTTTGTCGTTCTCCTGTGGAGTGACTGGTGGTTTAGAACTATTGACCTTGTGGTTAGCAGCCCAACATGTAAGTATACCATGAGGGCCTTTAACAACCATAATTACTCCATAATATTAATGAATTTGAATTTATGTTTAAAAATATGTTTTGATATATGCTATTTGACACATCTGTTCAGAAACTAATTATTTCCTCTTACTAAGTTGTGCCTACCCTTTTTAAAAAAAAAATTTTTATTGGCGGCTCTTACAGCTCTTACAATAACATTTAATACATCATTTGTATCAAGCATATTTGTACACGTCGCCATATTCATTTCCAAATATTTTCTACTTGAGCCCTTGGTATAAACTACTCTTTCCTCCTCCCCCCTTTTTTTAATGAATCATTTTTTGAGGGGGCCTATTCTTTTTCTGTAAGCAATCATCTAAGCGTTTAATTTCAAATATTGTATTTTTAACATCTAGGTCAGTGTTTCTCAACTTGTGGGTCATGGCCTCTTGGTAGTCAAATGACCCTTTCCCAGGGGTCATCCAATTCATAACAGCAAAATTATAATTTATCAAGTAGCAATGAATATGATTTTATGGTTGGGCTCACCACAACATGAGGAACTGTATTAAAGAGTTGTGGCATTAGGAAGGTTGAGAACCACTGCTCTAGATTTTTTTAATTTATCTATGTACATACACATATATAGTTTATAGCTCTCTGGAGATTCTTTATTTTTCTTAGATATAATTATATCTATATCTGTTTCTAATAACTGCTATAAAAATTTGTCTTCTGAAAAAAAATTTTTGACTTCTGTTGTATATTTTTCCCCATGTTTTACACCAGGGCCAGATATTGCTTATGAAAAATAATAATTTGAGGACTAAGTTGTTTTCTTCCTCTAGATAGAATTACTTTTCTTTGCTTTTAACAGGCAGCCAGCAGCACTAGCAGTCCTGGTTCACCTTAATCAAATTGCATGGACTGAGGTGATTTCAACCTTGGCTTTGGACGGTAAAAGGGCTAGTTTGTTTTTTTATTTACAAGGGTGTAGCCATTCAGGACCTATGGAGAAAAGAGTTAATGTAGACCTGAAAATGTCTATCTTTAGAAAGCCTGTTTGCAAAGCTAGCCTTTGGTCCCAATATTTTTTTTCTTGAAAATATAGTTTGGTGTGTGACCTTAAACACAGAGTCAATGAAAAGTGCCACTGCTATACCACAGCCCCCTGGAGAACTAAAGTGTGCCTTGTCAGGGTGAGGACTGTAGAAGCTTCTGCCTGGGTTCCTCTTCCTGTACTTTGCCCCATGCAGCATTTCCTCTAGAAATGAAGTTTAATGTGTATGAGCTAATTTTTTGAAAGATACTATGTAATAAGGAACCATCAAAAAGTTAGTAGGAAAATGGAATTAAAAGATAATGTACTTTGTCCACAAGTCCCTCTACTATGGAAACAATATTTTGAAAAGAGTGTTTGAAATGTATTCATTGATTTTGTTGCCAAAAATGAAGAATATTGATTATCTCTTTATTTTCAAAATTGCATTATACTGCGGGTTTAAAGACTTGGAATTCAATTAAGGGTGAAAACTTGTCTTTTAAAATCTCCACAAGACCCTCAAGTTGTTTCAGGTCTTGATCTGTGAACTGTTAAGTTCTTGTATCAACTGTTTTCTCTGGAAAGAGGCATTAGTACCTTCTCTCACTTGGAAGTTAAGAAAAACACGAGACTTTTCAGCAACCGTGGAGTGGTGCTGTGGAATTAGGCTGCTAGCTGTACAGTCTGTAGTTCAAATGCTCCATTTGCTCTGTGAGAGAAATATTTACAGTCTCAGAAACCTATAGAACAATTCCTACTGTGTTAGAGTGGATGTTAGAGACCACTGAGTGACAGTTGGCTCAAGAGATTTGGATACAGCCCTCTCAACATCTTTTAGAAAACAAAGAAAGCCTGGCTAGTATCTAAGGTAGTAACTAGAAAAATTTTAGGAAAAACCTTTGTGTAATTGATGGATGGTATTTACAAAAATATCATACTTTAGTAATTATAGCAATGATATACTTGTTCCCTATAGATCGTTGAATCATTGTTTATATGAGGGGATACCCTCCCCCCCCAAGCTGAAATTGCACCAGGTGGAATTGCATAGTGTGCATTTTTCCTGGTGACAGATGGGGGACTGGTTTTCCCACCATGACAATGCACCTGCTTACTCAGCCATCTCAGTGCACCAGATTTTGGCAAAAAGCAGCATGCCTCTCTTGCCCCACACACCTGATTCGTCTGACCTTGCTCCATGCAGTTTCTTTTTGTTTCCACAATTGCATAGGAACATGAAAGGGCAGCAATTTGATGGCGGGGAAAAGTAGAGAAAAAAAAAAATTAGAGAGGTGCCGTCAGCTAGCCAAAGAGAGGAGTTTGAAAAAATGTTACCAAAAATGGAATCTTAGATTTGACAAATGTATTAAGTGTAGTGGAGAGTACTTTGAAGATGATATGGTTGTTTTGTTAAAAAAAAAAAAATTAAAATACATACCTATGGGGGTGAATAAACTGAGGGGGGTTGTTTGTTTTCGGGTACCCCTCATAAATATATTCCTTATAGGCTAAGACTCTTTCAAGCCTATAAGAACATGAACTAAACTTTGAACCAATTCTTCACATAGTTGTACCAAAGAACTTAAGTACTAAACCAAGACTTAAAGAGAAAATGAAGAATGACTAATCATATATTGCATATTTTTATATCATTTCAAACATTTTGGTCTGATCTTTTTCTTGAGGACTGGCTGGTGGTTTCGAACTGCTGATTATGTGGTTAACAGGCCACCAGCTCCCACTATGCCACCAGGGCTCTTTTCCTGTGTCTTAGAGTTGTAAAATCTAACCAGATTCCTGTGTGCTCCTGCTCTTCTCATCTATGCACTCAGTGCTCCGTAGTTCTTTCTCTGCTGTGACCTGGATTTTCCACATCCAACCATTGCTAGCCACTCCTCTGTTTTACTATTTGATTGCACATCTCCCAAATCCATCCTATAATCTCCAGACTTCAAGGAAATTTTAAGATCATTTCTCCTCAGAAATTAAGTTGATGGTAATTACAAAGATATTTTTTCAGATGACCAATAGAGGTAGAGATGACTTACATGGTTTAAAGATTCAGATTAGACGTATATTCTATGAGGTGTAAATAGCGTATCTCAGGAAGTAGATGATTTCCTTTAACTGAAGAGCATCTTGATTTATAGGATTCTAGTTGAACAATTCTTGATCTTTAGTATGCAGCACAATCATTTGGAAAACTTTGTAAGTAGCGATTGCTGACCTAGCATCTGTTTGTTGGTCTGGATTTCCAATATGTCTCAAATGATACTGATGTTGATGCTGCCAATCCAGAGACCACACTTGAGAACTACTTTTGTATCTGAATAAAGGTACTTGTACTGGTTTTTTTTGTTTTGTTATGAATATTTTCTCTTCAAGATTCTAGTACTCCTTTTATCATATATCACCATAAAAACCTTAAGATGAGCCTGTCTACAGAAATTTCTAAGGTATCCTTATCCTGTCTTGTGTATACACCTTCCAGTCTTACATATTGTGTATATGTATAGTTGACATACAGGAGCTCTCACTTTACACTGGTCTGATATGCAAAAACTATAGCTACCCTGCTATGTTAACTATGAAAATTATCATAATGCACAAACTTCACTTCTGACCCGATGAAATTGTATATGGGCCATACAAAAGGAAAAGGGAAATCCAATTCCACATTTGCCCCAGGCTGATTCCTGTGATGCACATACCAGACATGACTCCACTCTCCAATTTCCTTTATTCTGCCATTAACTCTCTCAAAGCATTCTGTCTTTCTGCTGGGTTTGATAATGTGTTACAGTGGCCACACACAACAATGCTCATGACTATGGAGTTTATTAGGGAAGTAAAGCGTTAAGCAGAGTTATTTTGTCCATCGAACCTCTTCTGTGCCATCCTCTCAGGCGCATCCCTCTTTGATCCTTGGCTTTTCAGCCTTGTGGTCCCTTGGCCTGTTCTTCATCCCCCAGGCCAGAAAGCTTACCTGCTGTTCTGTTGCACAGTTGGTTCCTCCGCTGTATCTCACGATCTCATTACTGCAGCTTCGAGTGCCTCTGCAGCCTGTGCCACTTCAGGCAGAGATCTGACGTGCACTCTGCTAGTGCCCTTTCATCTTGATAGTCCGTGGAGTCTCTGATCTTGTTTCTGAGATGACTCACTGTTGTACCTAGCAGAATAGCAAAACTGACCAATTTTCAACTTAGAGTCCGCTATACCTTATTTGCATGATAGTATCCCACTGCCGATGGTGAGAGGACTACCTCTGGTGGCATAGTGCATTCCATACTGAACTATTGACCACAAGGTCAATGGTTCGAACCCACCAGTCATCCCTGGGAAAAAGATGAAGCTGTCTATTCCTGGAAATATGTAAAACCTCAGAAACCCCAAGGGACACTTCTACCCTGTCCTAGTAGGGTTGCCGTGAGTCAGAGTTTACCCACAGCAGTGTTTTGGTTTGGTTTAGCTGCAAACACAACACACTTTATTAGTATTAGTATTATGTATGATACTACTTGCCAAGCTTGATGTGCATTTTTAAAAGTGTATAGCCTACAGTGACACTGAACAGATTGTTCATGGCTGAAGAGCAATGACCACGCCTAGATGGAATGAAGGGAAGAACATCTCAAGTACATGTGTTACTCACTTGAGGTCCATTAGGTTAGAAAACTCCAGACTTCAGAAATTGTAAACTCCTTGATGCTCTTTGTTAGAGCACCGTATATCCATATAATTACTAGGGGAGGGGGGTGAATTCCATTATCTTTCATTCTTCTTTTCCACGAACCTTCCATGAAGGTTCCTCATATTTTTGACTATCCATATTTGACATATACAACAATACGTATTTGTGAGATCCCTTTGGAAAAGTAAGAATTGTTCATGAGTATCCCCAAAGATAAATTTAGTAAGCATATTGAAATGTTTATTGTATTCGATACCCCTTTTCTGTACTTATGAGGGGTTAGGCATTGCGCTGCTAACCACAGGGTCAGCGGTACAAAACCACCAACTGTTTTCTACTCCCGTAGATTGGAACAGCCTGGGGAGCCCCCAGGGGCAGTTCTGCTCTGTCCTACAGGAGCTGTCCACTGCGAGCTGAAATAGATTTGATGGCAGTGAATTCAGTTTGAACTTTGGAGTTGTCTACACCTATGGTGGTGTATTGGCTCTGTGTTGGGCTGCGGGGCGCGCTTCGGCAGCACATCTACTAAAATGCTGGGCAGCGGTCCACAAGGTCGGCAGTTTGAAACCACCAGAAGCTGCATGGGAGAAAGCCTGGGTTTTCTACTCCTATCGACGGTTGCAGTCTCAGAAATCCACAGGGATTTGCTTTGAGTCAGCATTGACTCCTTGTCCACGAGTGTGAGGGTTTTTCAGCTTAGTAAGCCACTAAACTACCAAAGAGTGATTTCTGACTTAGAATGACACTCTTTAGGGGTTCCTCTTAACGAGGTTTCAATCACAATGTTATAGGATAACCAGCAGCCCAATACATCTGCCACAGCACCATCGGGGCTCCAATAAAACGTATCATAATTATTAGAAACACCACTGTATCACCGAAAGGCACAGGTCAAGCAAAAGCATGGCATAGAAAAATAACAAGTGGCTGTGAGAACAAGGGGATTTGTTGTCCTAAAAGGAACACATATTTCTAAATGTTTGTAAGTCATTTTGTGTGTATAAAGCAAATGAACAGAAAGGGAGCTGGATATGAAAATGTGATGTTAAATACTGTATTTTATGCTCCAGTGCTTAATGATGTGTCAGCTCCCCATGTAGCTTGTTTTAATAATTAAATTCTGAAGTTAAAATAAAAACAAAAGTAGTATTTTCAGCACTGGTGAAAGGACATTCGAGTTCATTGATGGTACAATAACCTGGTTTTTCACTTGAATTAATCACAGAACACTGATGAGGATTGTCTTTTACACGTGATCTTAGCCAGAAGACCGAGAAGTGATCAGGATTGTCTATTATGGCTATCTTCCTTGGTTCACTCCAAGGTCCCAGTGTTGTGTTACTTCCTCAGTGGTTTAAGAGTGAGCACATTATGTTTTTTAAAAAGACGTTTGCTATTTTGTCTTTTGGGAATTCTAGAGTCAACTCATGTTTGTACTAAACTAAGACTTTTTCCAATAGACTTTTATTTTAGCCCTCAGAAGATCTGTGGCCTACTTCAATTAAAAATAATAAGCCAATATTTTTTCCTAAGAATGAGAAATGTACAGATTTTGAAAAATATTGGATTTACTAGCTTTCTTTGGTAATAGCATATTTTTCTGTAAGAAATTTCCTTCTTTTATGTAATTTTAACTGCTATTAGAAACACCAGTATCGGGCTGAGCCCCGGTGGCGTAGTGGTTGTGCGCGGGACTGCGGCCCACTGGGACGGAGGTTCAATTCCAGCAGTGGGGCTGGGCCTCCTACTCCCACCACCGGAGAGCAGTGATGCCCCAAAAAAACCAAAAAAAAAAAAAAAAAGAAAGAAACACCAGTATCTTAACACTTATTATTCTTAAATTTTGGGCTTAGAGATTAATTTTGTATGTGAAATTTCATGAATATCTGAAAATTAATACATAATTTATTTTATAATATGATTATATCTTTTAAATACAACTTTACATAGTGTATATTGTTCTTTTTAGAATGCATTTAAAGATCTTTTCACATTATTAATATTTTATAAAGACATCTTTTAAGGAGATTAACTCATTAGGTTTTTGGTTTTTAAATGCTGTAATACTTTTTTAACTTTGATATTTTGTGTTAGGGCATATTGACGCATTTACTTCAAAACTTTTCCTGCTTGAGGAAATTACTTCAGAAGAATTAAAAGAAAAATTATCATCTCTCAAGTAAGAAAGTTTGCTTTGTGGTTGGAATTGAAAAGTTTGCTTGTATATTTTTTTCTTTATCTCTAAATATTGGTTAAGTTATTTTCAAGACTTTTTTATACATCGAGGCATCCCTTTACCTAACATGCACTCCGTGTTAATCATCTTCAAGTTAAATGTGTCGCTAGTAGCAACAGCCTTTCTACATAAGATAACGGGGGATAGAATAAGAGTGGCTCACTGGCAAGGTCTGGGATAAGGCAGTTACCCTCTCTTCGCTCCCTGATTACGTACTCCTTGAGTATGTGCTGGGCTGATAACTGCAAGGTCAGCCAAGAAGGACAAGGCTCTCTGCTCCCATGGAGTTTCAATCTCAGAAATCCACCAGAGCAGTTTTACCCTGTCTTGTAGGGTGGCTGTGAATCAGAAGTGACTTAATGGCATTGAGAGTTAACATCTAAAACTTTGTCCATTTACCAAGCATTTTTAGACTACAGAGTGAAATGGTGAGTTTTTTTATGCCCAGAATTTAAGTGCATATATGCAAGAGAAACATTATTTCTGAATAGCTATCTCATTTAAACCCCACAACTTGCAAGGAAAGGCTCTCCATTTTAGATGTGAGAAAACTGAGACTTAGAGTGACTTGTCCCAGAGAATACAGTTGACCTAGTCTGACAGCTTTGGTAGTTAATATAATTTGGTTTGCCACTTAGCATGAGAAATCACCCTCACTTGGCTTGGCTGTTTAAGTCTAGCCTTGGAGCTTGGCTTGGCACACTTTTTCTGAAGTTCCAGCTTTAAACTTGAGAAGTCCCTGCTTGTGTTTAAATATGTTCATGTCCATTACAGGGGCTGCTTCTCATAAGAAGAACTTTATTTGTGTGAATAAAAAAGCCCTTATACCTCCCCTTCTTAGTGAAAACTAATAACTTGTACTAGAATACAAAAAATATGTAAAATAACACTTCATTTTTATTTTAGCTTCTGCCCAGTAATTTCTCTATCAGCAGAACCTAGTGTACCCATCTGTTTCTTTGGAAGTGAATTTAACACCATTTCTAGAAGGCATCCTTTTTCTACAGATGAGTTCTGCTAAATACTTCTGAATAAGTTTCAAAGTATACAACTTAAACATAAAATGGTGTTCCTCTGGCACAAAACTGAGTACTTTAATGATTATAGTTAGAAACAGATAATGGCAAAGAAAAATAAGTATTATAGTATAAACCAAATAGGCATAAGCTTTGATATTCTGAATTTAATATGGTTTTTTTTCATTTGTTATTGAGGGCTGTTTTGTATGCTTTAATTTTATATTAATTTATGTTTATAGGATTTCAAGTTTATTCAACATCCTCCAACACATCCTAAAGAAATTAAGTAGGTAAGTTTGTTTGTGGTGGGGAAAGGTAAGTATTTTGGAACATTACTTTGATCTAGTTTTGTTGGATGAAAATTCATAAAAGATGTAAAAGTTTGACATTAGTCATAGTTAGGAAAACAGCTTAGAAATACAAAGTAGTTTTATTGTGCTGAAGTCAGGTGTCTAGAGATATAAGTAAAGAAACAATCTGTGATGGTATCTGCCTTCAATGAATGTGCACTGCATTTCCCTGGAAGGCTGTTGTATTTATTTCACACTGGTGCTATAACAAGTTACTGCAAATGTGGTAGTTTAAAAAAATCATAGATTGCTTCTTAGCCTGTTTTGTAAGTCAGAAGTCCAAAGCAAGTTTGACTGGGCCTAGCCTCAAAGTGTCAACCTAGCTTGATACTTCTCATGCTGGTATTATGGGAGAGAATTATTTCCTTGGGGGTTTTTTTTGTGTTTTTTTTTTCAACTTCTAGTACCACTTGTAAAATGGGTTTTCAAAAGTTCTTAGAAAAAGTGTGTCAATCAAAATTTCACTTTTTTGAAAACACGAAAACTATTCACATACTTGAGTTTTTCCCACAGCGTTGCCCTTGTAAGCTGTGTTCAACATCAAAACAGTTTCTGCAGCATTTTTCCCAAACTGGAAACAACATTTCACAGCCACATACAATGTCCTCTTAAATTGACTATCACAACAACAACCGCAAAAGGTTTAAGCAAAACTTCTATCACGAAAAAATTCACTGTGATCAGAGTTGCCCAGTGCTTGCATCACGGGAAAAATTGCCTATTAGAAAAACTGTTTCACCCAGATCAATTCCAGTTATATATATATATATATATATATATATATATATATATATATATATATATCACATATATATATCTCACACACCTGTTCCTTCAGCTGCCACTTAAAGACTGTGGTCTTTGAACAAACTTGGGCGCATGGATGTACACACAAATAGAGAAGCCTGAATCTTGGTTTCAAAATAGATGGATGGAGAACAAATCCCCCACATACCCTCGAGGAGGGCTCACTCTGGCAGGAGTCCAGTGACTTCACCAGCTGTCGTCAGGGACAGCATTCTGTCTTCCCTTTCCTTGATCCGTCCACAGCCTTGAGTCAAGGAACTTGTCATCTTTACAAACTATCAGAGGTCCTAGCGGGGAAAATGTGTGCTTTGAAAGACCCGCCCCCTAGAGCTTTTTTCCATTTTGTTTTTTTGCAGGGAGGAGGTGCTCCCTTGTAGCTCCTCCTCTGTCTTCAGAGTGCCCCATCCCAACCTCTGCTTCTATCAGCACATTTCTTGCCTTTGCGTCTCTAGCGGTAGTCGTTCTCTCTGCCTCGCTTTTATTAAGACACTTGTGATTTTATCATCTACTCACCGGCAAAATCCTCACCTCTACAAAGCCATATAAGACGATATATTCTCAGGTTATGAATAGAACATGGATTCAGAAAGAGTCAATGCTGCCATGTGTTACGTGGATGGTCAGGATAAGAGTACAACACATATCTTGTGATTAAAAGACTACTATAAATCTTAGATTATATACTCTGCATCATAATTAATTAAGCTGTTTCACGATGTGAACTTTTTTATATTCCTTCTGCTATGCCCTTACCAGAAGATAAATGAGAAAACAATTCCAGAGCTTCAATTTCTCAATGCTGTAGTCCACTTAACTTATTTTGCAATTGGATGTGAGTTTCCTGATTTATAAAATGATGGCATTGAGCTTACTAGTATCTTATGTACTTGTCGATTCTGAGATTCTGTGATAGAACTTTTGTTGTATATTCTGTTCTTCGGGTAAAACACATGCCTACATATAAATGTACCAGTTGCTTTTGAAATGTTATCATGATTTTTAGTTTGGTATCTATTTTCCATTGCTGCAGTAGCAACATTCCACAAATGCATTATTTAGTACTTCTGGAGTCTCAGGTCGGTCTAACCAAGTGAAAATCAAGGTGCTGGCAGGACTTCGTTCCTCTTCGTAGACTCTGAATCTTAGCTTTTCTAGCTCACAGGGGCCACTTTCACTCCTTGTCCCGTAACCCTCTTGCTCCATCTTCAGAAAGACAAAAGCAAACCAAATTTTTCTCACATCATCCATGGTTATATCTCCATCTGACTTTCTTGTTACCCTCTTCCACACTGAAGGGCCCCACTTTGATAATCCAAGATGATTTTTCCATTTTATGATCAGATGCAGCCGTAACTCCATCTGCTGCCTTAATTCCCTTATGCCACATAATGTCTTCACTGGCTCAAGGTGTAGAACTTAGACTCGTTGAAGAGGCCCTCCTATCACCTTGTGGCCGTTCATGTAGAGTGTCTCATTAGTTTCAGTAAATCACATGTACTTTTGTTGTTGTTGTTGTTGTTGTTGTTGTTTTGGGGGCATCACTGCCCTCTGATGGTGGGAGTAGGAGACCCAGCCTTGCTGCTGAATTTGAACCTCCAACCCAGTGGGCCGCAGTCCTGCGCACAACCACTACGCCACCGGGGCTCAGCCTCACATGTACTTTTCTGAAAAGTAAATGCGTGTATTTTTCTGTTAAAAAAAAGAAAAAGAATTACATCTTTTACTAAATCTCATTAGAAAGATGTTTTCAATGAGCTATTTGTTTCTGTTGCCAAATCAATTACTGTTTGTTTGTTTAATACCAAAGTATGAAAGTGACTATTTTGGGATGGGGCTAGGGGAGACCTAGAGCATAAAAATAATTCTGTGGACCTCTTTTATTGACACTTACTACTTTTCTGTTTGAAAAGTTAATGAAAATGTAATTTATTATGCTTGTAAGTCTATCCATAGAGTATGATTAATCTTTATTTTAAATAGTGTATTATGGGAGAGACTTAATATCCTCCCTAGCACTTAAATTCAGAGGGAGCATCCCAAAAAACATATCCATTTAGCTTTGGGGTGGGGGGGCATCACTGCCCTCTGGTGGTCGTGGGCGCTACCCAGTGCTGCTCCTGAGAGCCACCGCTGGATTTGAACTGCCAAGCCCGCGGGCCGCAGTCCCGCACTCAACCACTTACGCCACCGGGGCTCAGCCCATTTAGCTTTTTATGATAATTCATTGAATCCCTTAAGTTCTCCAAAGAAGGAGGAAAATGATAGAATTTGATGTTTTAAATAACTCAGATCATTGTGGCAGCAGAAGAGCCTAGCTAAGGGTACACAT
This sequence comes from Nesogale talazaci, assembly GCA_004026705.1. Lineage (NCBI taxonomy): Eukaryota > Metazoa > Chordata > Mammalia > Afrosoricida > Tenrecidae > Nesogale > Nesogale talazaci. Next base: position 12,762 of record PVJH01034756.1, read on the forward strand.
CCTGTGTCATTTAATGGCCTGGGTTTAAATCTCAGCCCTTGCATCACAACTTGGGGCAAATTGCTTAATGTCTCTAATTCCCATTTCTTCATCTCTGGCTGTACTAGCCTTGTAAGGTTGTTGGGAGAACGTAATGAAAATGCACATGAACAACTGTAATACTCAGAACTCACTGCCATCTCACAGTTGCCGGCTCACAGTTAGTTACCATGTAGGACAGGTTAGAACTGCTTTTCCAAGACCAGCTCTGTGGTATTAGAAAGCCAGTAGTTTCAAACTGGGACCATCCTGTTAGCAGCACAGTGTATAACCACCAAGGCTCCATAAATAATAGGTCAAAGCTCACGCAGTGCCATCAAGTTAATCCTGACTCCCAGTGAGACCTGCCTCTGTAGGCTTCCAGCAGTGTAACTCTTGATGCAAGAAGGAAGCCTCGTCTCTTGACCCCAGAGCAGCTGGGGGTACGGCACCAGGTCTTTTGCTGTCATTGTTTCTGCCGCCATCCAAGTAGGGTCTCATAGTGTCATACAGTTGTCCTAATGGTTGTTTCTGCTACTGTAGTTACAAGTTTAAGTTATTGATATCCCTTCTTACAAATTGACTGATATAAAAATAAAAAAATACTCAAATTTGTGGACTTTGGGGGAAAAAATTTTAATTTGTTGACCAAACAGCATGAAAATAGCTAAAATAATTTCTAAATTTTTTTTTACTATAAAAGTATTGTTAGAGGTGATGTTCCATTTCCCACCATTGTTTTCAGTATTACTGGAAGATCCTGATTGAGAAAGTGCTGTTGAAATTGGCACAGTGAGCCTGTGACCTGACTTGTATTGTATGGATTTAGTTTGCAGGAGGGTTCCTACCTGTTGTCTCATGCGGCAGAAGATTCTTCACTGTTGATCTACAAGGCCTCTGATGGAAAAGTTACTCGCACTGCGTACAATTTGCACAAAGCCCACAGTGACATGCCTGGTGTACCTTCCAGTCTCTCAGTTCCCTGGGTCCCAGTAGACCCCAGTGTCTTATTACCCTATCATATCCGTCATGGAAGAATACCTTGTACTTTTCCACCTAAATCAGTACGTCCTAAAGCACAGCAAAAGGTAAGATTTCTTAGGTGGTTCTTTTTCAATAATTTTATTGGGGAGTCATACAGCTCTAACTACAATATGTACATACATACTTTGTGTCGGTATTTACATCTTTCGGGGGTGTGGTGCTCGTACAACTCTTACCACAATCCATAAATCCATCCATTGTGTCAAGCATATGCATACCTTTGTTGCCATCATCATTCTCAAAACACTTGTTTTCTACTTGAGCCCTTGGTATCAGCTCCTCATTTTGATTATTTATTTTTACTGTTTCGCTGAAAATACAATATTTCTGCCTGGTGTTCACATTTGGCAAATTTTACCAGAGCAGCATTTTAAAACATAGGTTAGAGATTTGCTGCTGAGTCTGGTCTTCATGTCAGTGGAATCTTCCTCCTTTGTAAAAGATATATAAATTATCTAGGGAAAATCTGTTTCCTTCTCCATGAGGGTATGGGGATGATGTGTCCACAAATTAAATCCCTGTGCTTTCTTTAATTATGTCCCACTGTCATCTAGTCAATTCTAACTCTTAGCAATTCAATAGGACAGAGTATCACCTCCCTTGTGGTTTCTAAGCTGTAAACCATTACAGGCAAAGGAAGACTCATCTTTAATAGTGAAAGCAACTTTTGTAATTTCTGTGGTCCTGTTTCATTTCATAAAATGTTTGATGAAATGTGTAGATTTAGACTTTCTATTAAAACTGATGAGTTCTGGGAAAATACACAAGCAAATGTTAATAATTAATGGGGTACTTTATTAAAAGTGCAACTGAAGTCTTAAGGTCTAGTTTTTGTTTTGTTGAGTTTCATATATCTAAAAATATTTCTCAACTCATTGCTTTTTAGTCCGTTCCAACTCGTACTGACCCTGTGGGGCAGGATTTGACTACCTCTGTGCGTTTCTGGGACTGGAACTTTAAAAGAGTAGGAAGCCTTGTCTTTCTCCCATGGAACAGCTGGTGCCTTCAAACTGATGAGCAGCCCTAATGAACTACAATTCCACCACTTAGTGACAATTATTGTTTCTGTATCTACAGATCTTTTCTAGAAATAACAGTTGAATCACTTTCCTTATTTTTCTTTTTTACCTCTAATGTGAGTTGACTGGTTTACAGAGCAGATCAGTTTTCCATGTAGATTTCACCGTGTGAAATGCATTTAACAAATGTTTCTTTCTCAAATATGGTTACTCAGGCCCTAGTCCACTTGAAATCAGATCTCTTTATGGAGAACCTTAGGTTTTAAGTTGGGGGAAGCAGTATAACCAAGTTCACTGAACAGAATTTGTGTTGGCAGGTCTCATTGGATTCCTGTGCGACTCCTCATTTCTTACACTGCTAGTCCATACCCATCCCTGCTCTCTTTCGTCGCACATAGATGCAGGCCCCCATGTATGATTGCACAATAGAAGTGTTCATAATGGTCGCTTTCCGTATAGTTGCTCGATTGCTGTTCTCTGTCATCACAGTGTCCCCCAGCTCATAGTGCCCTCACGCACAGCAGACCATTGTGATCCCCATTGGGTTTTCGTTGGCTGCTTTTGCTGAAACAGATCAGGGGGCCTTTCTTCCTAGGGTTGGTCTGGAAGCTCTCCTGAAGCTAGCTCAGCATCATAGCAAGATGCCAGCCTCCCTGGACAGACAGCGGTAGCAGTGCTTGAGGTGTATTGGCTGGAAATCAAACCCAGGTCTCCAGCATGGCAAGCAAGATTGTTGCCCCTGACCCTCACTGTCACCAACAGATATAATTAGATGCATTATACTTTTATAGGCAATGTCATTGACTTAACATTTATCAGTTGAGTCAAGAGTGGTATGGACAATCTAAAAAGGTTTTAAGTCAGTGTGTTAACATTACAAAACATTACCAGAGTAGTAGTATTGGTAGATTACTGGTAGGTTCTTTATTCAGATAATAATAAACCACAAAGTGCTCCGCAAAAGACAGAAGACAGTGGGTGAAGGAAACTTTGAGTTCGATCGACTCTTTGTGAGGCAATAATCATGGAGAGCCACCCCAGTATGATTTTTAGTGACATAGGGCTATGAGAGGAGTCCTTGAGTGGCACGGACATCCAAGTACTCAACTTGTAGCTGAACGATTGGTGGTTGGCAGTTCAGAGGCATGTATAGTTTTGCCTCAGAAGACAGGTTTGGTGATTCGCTCCCCAAAGCAGTCTGACTCTGCACACCTGGGTTGCCTGGAATCAGAAATGCATGACAGCTAACAGTGGTGATACATGCACATACAGCCTGTCACTTTTAGCCTGGAGTTCAGTGCACACAATGTAGGGACACTGGAAGCATAGAAGCAGATTCTGAGAGATTGTCCTCCAATGCCGACCTCCTCCATTGCTCTTTTTAAAAACTTTCCCCGCCCCCAATAAAATGATTTAATTAAAAAAATAGTTCAAGGGGGAGAAGGGTAAATAAATGTCTTGACAACTTAAAAAAAAAAACAAAACTACCCCATTCTCAGTGGCCAAAGAGATGGCAGCACGTTCATATCTCATCCTCAGTGGGGTCAGGGTCCTCGGAGTTGACCTTAGCCCCTGACACTGGAAGCTCAGACATGTCAGTGCATGCCAGCCTGCGCAGAGGGAGAAGCTGCACGGCTCCGTCTTCCCCTCAGACCACCCTACAGCCATCGCCTCGGCGTCTCTCAGTGTTTCTCTCCCCGTTCTTGCTTTCGCTCTTCCTCTCCTTTCTCCCCCCGCAGTTTTTCCTTTTCTTTTAGGTTCTCTACTCCGCTTTTCTTTCGTGCTTTCTGTTTCTCCTAATCTTGATGTCTTCCTCCATTTTCCTTCCTGTCTTCGTTTCCTTGTGTCTGACCCTTCTAGACCATGTTATTTCTTTTTTTTCTTTCTTTTTAAAAGATCATTTTACTGGGGGCTCGTACAACTCTTATCACAATGCAGACATACATCCATTGTGTCAAGCACATTTGTACATTTGTTGCCATCATCATTCGCAAAACTCTTGCTTTCTGCTTGACCCCTTGGTATCAGCTCCCCCCACCCAAATCCTTGATAATTTATAAATTATGTCTTACACTGTCCAGCATCTCGCTTTACCCACTTTTCTGTTGTCTGTCTCCCTGGGAGGAGGTATGTAGATCACTGTGATCAGTTCCCCCGCCCCTCCCCGCCCCCTCCCCAACATAGTAGTGCTACTCAGTATTGGTCCTGAGGGGTTTAACTGTCCTGGATTCCCTGTGTTTTCAGCTCATATCTGTTCCAGTGTATATGCTCTGGTCTAGCCAGATTTGTAAGGTAGAACTGGGATCATGGTAGTGGTGGGGAGGAACCATGTTAATTCTTTACCTCCTCTGACATCTCTCCTGTCTGTCTTCTGTCAGCCCTTTATCTTCCTCAGTGCAGACAAACACTTTGCTCAGAAGTTTGTGGTCCCTTCCCTTTCTCATTCAGCCTTTACGCCCCCTCCTAGACCAACCTGGAGAATGAGTCCCCTTTGCTCCTCTCCACACTGCTCTGGTCCTTTACACCGGCTCTCATGGAGGCTCACAAGTTCAGAGATTTGAAACTGTCAGAGTTGAGTTTGTTCAGAAAGAGCCCATTGGCCAGGGGTTAAAAATATGTAAAGGTTCAGGGCTGAGCCCTGGTGGCGTAGTGGTTGTGTGCGGGACTGCGGCCCACTGGGATGGAGATTCAATTCCAGCAGTGGGGCTGGGCCTCCTACTCCCACCACCGGAGAGCAGTGATGCCAAATATATATATATATATATATATATATATACACACACACACACACACACACACACACACATATACATATACATATACATATATACATATAAAGATTCACTTACAAAGTGATTAGCACATGTGTATATTAGACAGATTTGACTCTGCTCCGGGTATGTTGTAAATTTGTTAAGCTATCCTGCTCTTTGCTTCCTCTCTCCTAGGTTGGCGGAACAAGAATTCTTACGCGTAACCTCAAGACTCCAGTTTCCATGGAAACCACAAGCAGCTGCCTGTCTGCTCAGCAAGTTGAAAAGGAAGGAGTGGCTACAAATAAAAGAAAAATTACTTAAGGGCTGTGCCAATGATATGAAATCCAGGGAAAACAGCGAAGTGATGTCACATTTGGGAAAGTTTGTGGGAGGAATATGCCTAAAATGTCAGTAGGCCTGAGGACCTTGATATTCCTTGAGTGCCTTGAAAAAGTGTGTTGGCCATGTGAATGAGAAGGGAATGTCAGTCATCCTCTTAACAAGCCCCTGGTGTTGAAGAGGCGGGTCTCAGTGTGTGACTTAACATTAAGGCAGGGAAATAATGGACAAGGAACTATTTTTATAGTAGCCCTTTTCTAAAAGTTGTAAATAGTAGACAAACTTGCTTTTTTAAAGGAAAAAGTTTACCATTAGATGTTATGCTAATTAAGCTATATTTCCATTCTCTTGAGATTGGATTAAAAGATTAAATCTGGCCAATGAAGCTGCCCCGGTGACATAGGTTGAGTGCAGGACTGTGGCCCACTGGCTTGGTGGTTCAAATCCAGCAGCAGCAAGGCTGGGCAGCTCCCACGGCCACCAGAGCGCTACCAACAAACAAACAAAAATCTGGCCAATGGCAGATAAATTAGAACAATGCTTGCCTTTTCCTGTTCCTTAGTGAGAGTTTTTATAGGCCACTTTAAAATTGCTACAGATTAATAGTTAAAAGCTGTGTTTGCTTTGGCAGCACATATACTAAAATAAAGTTTAAAACTTAAAAAACAAAACAAAAAAATTAGTGAACATCTATACCAGAGACCCAAGACAGGTTTTTTTCTCAATTGGCCTCTGAAAAGACGCATATTTTCTTCACTTGATCTCAGCCAACAGGCTGAGGAGCCGTGCACGTTGTATTTTCCTGTTGGGCAGTCAGTTTGCGTTAGAAAGCAAGGAAGTGCTGTGACAGATTCGACTGTGAGTTCCTCTACCTCTGTGCACTGGAGTACAAGCAAAGCAAGGGGGTGGTTTTCCAGAAAAACCCCTTTATGCCCACTGAAATCGTTCATTTGTGGTCAAATGGAAGCTATCAGTTCTCACCTGTACTCATTCTTTTTTTTTTTTTTTTTTTGGTACTCATTCTTATAAACTTTCCAGGGCCATATTTTAAAAAAAATACTCTGAAAAGGGTGATATATCTATAAACAGTTTGGACTTAAGAAGGAACAAAATGTGACATTTTGTACCCTTGTTTAATTTGCACTAAATATTTCAGAAATGAATGTCACCTGTAAAACACAAGCTTCCTTACCTAAGGCAATATTTTCTTTTTTAGAATTTTTAAAATGTGTTTTATGTTAATATAAGGAATGAGGTCTTTAAAAATCATGAACTATTATAAATAACAGTTAAGAAATTTTATGTTCAACTACTAAGATGTGGTTTTTTGGTTGAGTATAAAACTTCCTTAATTGTTTAAGTGATTAAATTTGGGTTTCTTTATTTTAGTGGAAACGATTCCTTTTTTTGAGTTTTATTTCAGTCACATATTCACATATCCTAAAAATATTTCAGTCCTGAATCATGTGGCACTGAGCCAAGGGAGAGGCAGGAGTTCCCTTGAAATTTCCTCTTTTAAAAAGCTGAATGATGATTGCTTCAGACTTCTGAATACCAGAAAGATTTTACTTTTTTTTTTGTAAAGTAAACTGATGACTTTATTTTAGTTTTCGGCTTTACTTCAGAGCCACATGGATGTACCAAAAGGGCACGTGTGTGCCTCAAGAGCAGCTGACCCTGATCAAGACTCAAATTGTCTTTTTTATTGGCCTTTTCTCTACTTACAGGAACACGCACGTTTGAAACGACTTGGCTGTTTACGTACAAGTGTCCGCATGTCAGGTAGACACAGGAGAGTTCAGAACAACATCTTGTCAATTTTAAATCTCTTGGGACAAATGAACCACTCCCCCCCCCCCCCCCCAGGTTTGACGTGGCATTAGCGTGGTGCAGCCATCTCGTTTTCACAATGGAAGGAATCCCTGGCGGTCCAATGGTTCAGTGCTTGACTACTGACTGAAAGACACCCTGTGGGAACCCGCCATGATGATTCCCACCTAGGAAAACCCCGTCGGTCCGTTGTGCTCTGGTCCGTAGGTTCTCTGTGTGTCCGAGTCAGCGTGGTGGCACACCACAGCGTGGAAAACAAGACAGCTGCAGTGAGATCTTCCCTACTGGGCTGCGCCGGCCTACTGCGTGATGCAGTGCTTGTTTTGCTCTGTGGAGTGTGAGGACGAGACTGCCTGACTTTTACTTTCTAAACAGTATTTTTCACATAGAAAAGTGAGTGGTCTTAAAAGTGGGGGCTTTAAAAATTATATTTACCATACAAGGTCACACTGAGTTAGAATTGACTTGATGGCAGTGAGTTGCTTTTTGTTTGTTTTTATTAATCTGCTTGTGCTTAATAAGAATTTTAATGTATAATTGAACTTGCCCTATATATTTTTTTTCTTTTAGTATTGACAGTATATAAGCAAGTAAAACTATTTCTTTTTAAAAAACAGTTAAATCCTACCTGTGTTGTCATGGGTACAATGAACCTGGGAACTTACA
>PVJH01034757.1:0-20357 GCA_004026705.1 Nesogale talazaci
GGACAAAGACTGAGGGAAAGAGAGGAGACCCCCGGAACAAGGAGGGAAATCACTTCTGGGGCCCCAGCCTGTCTGATAAATACTACCTTGGCTTTTCTGGAAGCGGCTTCAGTCCCCCCTTCCCCCATTGTCCTTACCCTGGAAACTCACCGGCCTGCCTTCCTTCCCTGCCTTCCTTCCCACTCCCAGGACCTGTGAACTCAGAGCTCTTCCTGCGCCATGTCCCAGGATGGCTGCGCCCCCTTCTGTGCCCACTGGCATGGCTGGTGCTGCGGACGCCAAGAGGGGGTGCTCAGACACCTCTGTACTGCGCTCTTCAGGAAGGCCTTGAACCCCTCAGTGGGAGGTACTTTGCCAACTGCCGCGTGGAGGAGGTGCCCCCAGCTGCCCGAGATGACCGGGCGGCCCACCGGCTGTGGGAGGTCAGCAAGAGGCTGGCAGGGCTGGCCCCGGAGGAGGAGGCACCCCCTGAAGATCCCCAGCCAGAAGACCCAGAGGCCCCATCTTCTCTGAGCAGCTCCCACCCCAAGGTCCCCACAGGTTCTGAACCCTACACCAGCCCTCCTAGCTCACCAGACTCGACTACGCTCACACACCGAAGTCGGGTGAAAACTGAACTCAAAACCCCCGCTTCCTAAGCAACCCCCGGGCCCGGTGCTTTCTCTGCCCCTTCATGGCCTTGGAAAGCCCCAGCCGTGTGCCAGGCTCCGAAAGTTTGGAGCTTTGCCGCCAAGGTTACTTTCTGGCGCCTCAAGATCGATATCCTGGGCAGCTCTTTACCTGGTGAACGGAAATAACACAGTTCCCCTCCCTCCACCCCTTACTTCCTCCTTCCCCCACCACGGTGACAGTCACCTCCCCTGCGAGGTGAGGGCATTGTGGCCAAAACAGGGCTGCTGGGGAATTTGCATTTCAGATATCTCCGCATCTATCTACCTTCCAGTGATTCTGACCGTTCCAGAAAACGCCCAAATTGGTTGTTGGGTGAATTTCCGCTGGGTGACAACACTGCCCGCGGAGTTCCCAAGGCGGTCCTCAGGACAGAAGCCCCCGGTGGGGCTGGTGGCAGGGTCCACCCCACCTCTAGGTTAGCACCCAGCCATGTCCACACGTCCCCACCAGCGCTGGTGACCTCCAGAGTCAAACCAACCCCACGGCCAGCGAGGGGATTCCGACTCCAGGTGAGGGATCCGTGGGCTTGAACCTGCGACCTTGCCACTAGCCGCGGAGCGGTTTGACCCCTACCCCCCCTCCCAGCCGGGGCGCTGGAGCCCCGCGACGGTGTCTTTCCGCCAAGCTGCCCACGTGGAGAGCCCCTTTGCAGCAATCACCCCCGAGCCCGTTCTGACGACTCCCACTCTGCAGCCGGGCTCGGGCAGACACCCGCCCCGTCGGCCTCCCCTCGGGGCAGCGGGGAGGAGGCCGGGGTCCCCAGCCCTCTCTTCGCGGGCTGGGAGGGGCTTCGGGTGGCGGCTCTCGGCCCCGGGTTTGCCGCGTGCGGGGTGGGGGGGGCACCGCCCCGCGCCCCCCCCCCCCCCCCCCCCCCCCCCCCCCCCCGAGGGCCTGACTGTGAGCCCCGCCACCGGAGCTCTTAGAATAAAGCCGGTGGCCGGGCGGCCGCGGCGCGCGCCCCCGCGCCCCCGCGCCCCCGCGCCGCGCTCGGCCCCGGCCCCGCCCTCCGCCGCCACACTTCCGGCGGGGCCGCGACTACGGAGGGGCGCGGGCGGGGCTGGGGGGGCGGATCGGCTGGGCGCGGCCGGCGGTGCGGGGTGCGGGCCCGCTGCTGCTGTGCGGCTCTCTGCGGCCCCCGGGGCCCCGTCCCGCGGCGCCATGGGCAATTGCCACACGGTGGGGCCCAACGAGGCGCTGGTGGTTTCAGGTACGGGGGCCGGGGGCGCTTGCAGGCTGACAGGCTGCCCGGGGAGGTGGGGGAGGCTTCTCGGGGGGGGGGGGGGGGGGGGGGGGGGCCGGGGGGGGGGGGGGGGGCGGGTCGTGGGCCTGAGCGCCCCGCGCCCCGCTCGGGGCGCTGCCCTGGGCCCCCGCCGGGAGACCCCTTCCCAGAAGGAACGCGGGTCACACTTCCCGTATTGCGCGCCCGCGGCCCCCGCCCGGGGTCCCCCCGGCCCGCGGCGTGTTTGCCCTGCTTATCCGCTCCTCGCCGCACCGTGGGCTAGGGGGTCCCCCACTGAAGGCGCGGGGTGCCCGCCCCGGGAACAGAGCGGTTTGGTTGTAGTCCGGGACCCCGGGAGGGGGGTGAGGGGGGGTCGCAGCGTTCCGCGGGGCGGGTGCCGGGGTGGAGGGTCCCCAGGCGAGGCGCCTTTCGTGGGGCGCAGCCCCCGTTAGCTCTGAGCAGGCTGGGGCTCGCCGGGGTTTACTGGCACTGCCCGCCCTGGAAACGCGCATGCGGCCTCCACAGGTTGGGAAACCCGGCCCTGGTTACAAAACGCCGCAGATTCCGGGATGGCTGCCCTCGCGGCGCAGCGTTGGGGCAGGGACGGCTTGCCTTTGGGCTATTCTGTAGCTGATGTATTCGGGGTGTCTTGGGAGAGGCTGGAGCGTGTCAAGTCAGCAATCTGTGCCCCCTCAGGTGCTGGGGAGACGGGGGGCGGGGGTGCCGCCAGACAGCTTGGAGGCCGGCTGTTGGAAGGATCTGGCATGTCAGAATTCCACCATGGGTGCAGCCTCTCAGGCTGTGCACAGTCCGTCAGTCAGGGCGTGGCTGCTGAAGTGGGTAATGGGGGCGCTGGGAGCTGTGAAGCCAGGACTTGGAGCTGCCCACCCTTGGGGAAGTGTGGTAACTCATTGGGAAGTGTGACCCCAAAGCCTGGCCTCCGGTCCAGTTTGCATCTCCAAATTATTTTAATTTCTTCACTGAAACATGAAGCCCCACTATTCCCTGATGGGACCCCACGCCTATTGGAGAGGAAATCACACTCCCTGAAAACAGGCAGCCCCAGAAGGCAGGGGGATCCCTGCTCTAAGACCTCCCACCCTCCACTCCAAGAGAAGGCATTCAGAAAGCCCAGGAAACCCTCTTTTTTCCTTAGGGAGTCTCTTGTTGGAAGCCCACACTCGGCTGAGGGGCTAACGGTGGCAATTCTGTTTCTGTGTAAAAGTCCCGGAGACTGAGGGGCAAGAACCCCGCGAAGAGGGGCAGCTGGGAACTGGCCCTAGCGCCACAGGCCAATGCAGTGCTTCACAGCCAGTGAAGGGGTGGAGGGAAGAGATGTTGGCTCAGGGTGGCAGAATCCCAGGGGGCAGGGAGAAGAGAGGGCGGGATCGTGGCTAGCTTCACAGAACCTTGGGACCGGAGCTTCTCGTACTGAGATGGAGTTCCTTCAGCTGGTGGACTCTCAGGAGACCGGAGATGCTGCTTCAGCCCTGCCTGCCCGCCCTGTTGGTGGGGCCTACAGCTATGCCAGGCGCCTCCCTCAGTGCCAGTTTCAGGAAGATGTCGCTCTGTGTCTTAGTCATTTTCACCAGCAAAATCTGCGGGTCTCTGTCTACATGGGTGCCCTTACTGTCTACATGGGTCCGAGGTTCCTAACCTGGAGACGGTAGGGAGAAGGTGGAGGTCTGTGGCTGCTGGGCATACAACGAGCTGCCTGACAGCGCTCCCCCTGGGGTTCTGGCCGTGTCTCCCTTGGCCCAGACCCAGCTTAAGCTGTAAATCGGGGGGGGGGGGGGCGTGGAGTTTGTACGCTCTGGTTATCCCTCACCTTAACTAAAATGTAGCCCATCCTACACTTATGGATGTTGGCAACAAATCGTAAGCGAATCAGCAGGTGTTTTCCTAGGACACTGTCATTGTTGCAGGGCCCTCGAAAGATGGCCAGGGCCCCGCACCACCCGGAAATTAACCTCTCAGATGAACCTGTAGACGGGATGATGTAACAATGCAGTAATAAAAAAAAAAAAAAGATTTATATTACCATAGTACACATTGGCTGTTTTCGTATTTGGGTGACTTACAGTATCATGTGTTTCTTACCTATGTTATTTTACTTGCAAACGTCCTGAGAAGAAGTCCACAGGCATTGCCAGCCTCCTCCGTCGGCGTGGGGCTCACACCAAACTAACACCAGGTGCTATCAGTTCAGCCGCCCCTCAGATACACCCCAAGGGGGTCCGAGGAGAACTTTTGGAAGTAGACCCCCCAGGCCTTTCTTCTGCGGCCCCTCCGGAGGGATTCAACCCTGGTGGATAGAAACAAACTTGTTTGCACTGCACAGGGCCGAAAGCCCCCTTCCCAACTGTGAGGCTCTTACCGTGGAGGGGGTGGTTGCACCCACGGGCTAGCAAGAAAGGCTTCTTCCGTAGGGTTTGTGTGGCTAGACTCTTTCACTGTTATTATTATTGTAAATATAGGTCTACAGCACAACATTTTTAGGTGTACAATGGAGTGAATTACATAACCATGTTGTGTAAGCACCGCCTGTGTTACCAAATTCCCCATTTCCAGAAACAGTGCTTCTTAGATAGGGCCCCCACCCCACTTCCTGGTAACCTCGAATTCCCGTGAGTCACTAGACATCTTAATGGATCTTAATAGATCCCTGGGCTTTTCTTTCACTATACTGCTGGATTGGGTTTCATCCCCCCACCTCCAGCTACAAGCCCTTGGACACCGTCCAGCCAACACTGAGGTGGCGGCACTGCCGGGAGGGACAGGACTGCCCCTGGGAGGACATAGTCAGCCTGAGAGCGGTCGGTGGGGCTTCCGTTTGAGGACAGAACAAACAAAATCAAATGCGGGTCAGGGCAAAAGAGAAATACAGGAGGAACTTCCCGGACTAGCACGTGGAGGGCCCTCTGCCGGGAAAGAGACGCTGGCTGTGAGTGATGGGGAAGCTGGGAGGAAGAGGCCCGAAGAGATTGCTGGGAGTACAGCTGCCTGGCAGTGCTCCCCCTGGGAGCCTGCCTGTGTCTCCCTTGGCCCAGACCCAGATTAAACTGTGGCAGCATGCTCCCAAGGTCAAAAAAAAAAAAAAAAAGGTTGACACACACACACACACACACACTCACACACACACGTTCACGCCTCCACCCCGCCACTACCACCTGCTCCACAAAGCATGGAGAAGCCCACGGAGCTGCCTGCAGGCGGGCAGCCATGCCTGATGCTCCAAAGCCAGAAGAGGGAGACATGGAACCCGCTGTGATTCTTGGTCCTCTTCCAGTTTCACTTGATCCCAGGGCGGCTGGGTTTCACACGGGCTGCTTGTCCTCAGAGACCTCCCTCCCTCCCTCCCCGCTGCTTCCCTGTGACCCTGTGGAGAGGTGTGTCCACCCCCTAGAGAAACGGACAAGCCTGACATCTCCCGTGTGTGTGTGCGTGCGTGCGTGCGCTCCCACCTGATATTAGGGACTGTTGTGTGCTCCCTGATTCTCTGCTAACTTGCCTGGTGCGTCTTATTACAAGTCCTCCCGCCTTGGGGGGGGGGGGGGGGGGGGTGTCTCTGGGTCTCTGTCCTTCCCCTCCCCCCATCCAGAACATGTCCCTAGTTGTGAGTCTTTCCATTGTCTCTTGTTTGTCCGCCTCACCACCCACCCAAAGCCAGACGGACCAGAGCTGTGCTGTCCCTTATGGTAGCCACCAAGGCAGCCCTGTGATGGCGCGGCGACCCAGCACTTGACTGCGCTCACAGGGCCGGGAGGCCCACCAGTGCCCTGCCTGCAGGGAGGCCTGGCCTTCTGCTCCCCCAGGCAGCAGGTGGGCCTGAGTTGCTGCAAGAGCCCTTCTACCCAGGGCCGGCCTCCTGGTGCCGGGTGAAGTCACTCACAGCGGGCGGCCTTGGCTCCTTGGTCTGCCCTCTGCCCCTCCACCCACCTGACCTGGGTCCTGGGCTCCATGGAACTCATGCCCCTGCACTTGGGAGACCCGCGCCTTTGGCCTTTAGGAGTGCCTAAGTGTGTGACTTGGGAAAGGAGGCCACTCGCTGCCTTGGTCCCATCCCATTTCCCCCAATCCTGTGTTTCCTGGACTTTTCGTGGCCCCCTGCAGCTTTTACGCGCATGTGTTTGTTTTCCTTCCTGACTCACTCTGGCTCTCATGGGAGGGGTTGGCACCAGCTTTTCTGTAGAACAGAGGGAGTGCGCGGCAGGGATCTGGGTCAGAGTTCAACAATGGGCCTCTCTTTCCACCACACACGCTCCTGGAACTGCTTCCCTTCTCCACCTCCTGTTGGGTTTTACTGTAAAGTCTTTTCTCCTCCACCCCCTCCCATCAGGAACAACCAACCAAACCCCACCTAGTGCCCTCCAGCCGGCCCCATCTCTTAGCCACCCCGCTGTGAGGCAGGCTGGCGCTGCTCCACGCCTGTGCACAGGCTGCCGTCTTCATGGGGGGCCCTGGTGGCACGTGGTTGCGTGTTGGGCTGCTAACGGCAAGGTCAGCTGTTCAAAACCACCAGCGACTCTGAGGCGAAGAGATGAGGCTTTCCACTCCCGTATAGAGTTATGTGATGCCCCCCCCCCAAAAAAAAAAAAAGAGTTGCCATCTCGGAAACCCATGGGGGCAGTTCGGCCCGGTCCCCTAGGGCCACGAGGAGTCCAAGTCCACTCCACGACGGCCAGGTTGTTTTGTTAGAATCACTTTCCCTCCAGGAGGACCCGGTGGGTTCAGACCCCAGCCCTGCACGCAGCTAAGGGCCTTAGTGAATGTGCTGCCAGGACTCCTTGAGGGGAAAGGCTGGAAGTCTCTGAGATGAACACCCTCCTCCTACCTGGCCCAGCCGGAGCGCTCCCTCCCTCCCTCCCTGTCTACATGGGTGCCCTTACTGACTGACAGGCATGTCACGACGTGTCCTCACGTCTCTGTATGCCCGGGGAGAGCATTAGTACAGGAAGTAGCGCATGACACCGGGGGCAGCACAACTGGCTGATGCCCTGTGAACAGGAAGACTGACTTGAGTTGACTTGAGTTCCTTCCTGGCAATCACTCCCACAACGGCCGCCCTGACAAGCCGGGGGGGGGGGGGGGGGGGGGGGGGGGGGGGGGGGAGGCAGTTCTCTGGGGCCCAGGGCTGCATGCACCAAAGTCAGTCAATGGCAGCTGCTGGATGGAAAGGGAAGTGGAAGCTTTTCCTGCCTGCTGACCTGTTTTCCGGAAGCGCTGTTATTCAGAACCGCTCCCTCCACACGGCTCTTCCCTCTTTGTGAAAACTCCCGCGTCCTCAACCAGCTACAAGGTGCTTTCAGGGCAGCAGGGCTCCCAAAAGTTCTTGGGGAATTTTATTTTTTTTGGGGGGGGAGGCATCACTGCCCTGTGGTGGGAGTAGGAGGCCAGCCTTGCTCCTGGAGAGCTGCTGCTGGATTTGAACCACCGGCCCAGTGGGCCGCAGTGCCACACACCACCACTCCGCCACCGGGACTCAGCCCCGTGGGGTAATTTAATGATCTTCGCGGGGCCCTGTTTTGCGTGAACGTCTTGAAGCCACCTGGCCCGGAGGTGGACAAGTCTCTGTGCAGGGGGCAGAGTCAGCGTTGCTGGCCGAGGGGTGGCGGATGGACAGACTGACCGACAGTGTGGTTTGCTTTGCTTCCCAGGGGGCTGCTGTGGCTCTGACTTCAAACAGTACGTGTTTGGCGGCTGGGCCTGGGCCTGGTGGTGCATCTCGGACACGCAGAGGTGAGGCCCCGCGGGCGCTGGGGGGGCCTGGCCCCCTGGGGGGCAGAGAGAGAGAGGGCTTGATGCCATTCCCCCACTTGATCCAGTAGGGTGAGCCAGGGCCTCCAAGGGCGGCTTGTCGCCTGTGGGCGGGGCCTGGGCCAGGCAGAAATGGTCTGCACAGGGACGCAGGTGGCCCCTCCCGGCTGTCCTTGGTCCAGCGGGGCTGGCATCACGTGTCCATGGGAAAGACTTGGGCTGCATTCCCATTACCCAGTGACCGCTCCGAGTTCTTCAGGACCCCTTAGGGGGAGAAGGCAAAGGACAGACGTACAGTCTGAGTGGCTCTGTGACAGTCCCGGTGAGGGACAAGGGCCCTTCGTGGGGGGGCGGGGAGGGGGACTGTCAGCTGCTGTGGTCAGTCAGGATCTCCTGTATCTGTCTAGAACAACTTCCTCCAGGAGAAAGACTTTTTCAGTTCCCCAGAGGCCCCCATATTATTCTTTCCCAGCCAGCCCCACCCCCAGCCCTGGGGTCATTGCCCCCCTCACTGCCCACCCAGGAGGCCATGAGGAACACCGACCATCTTACTAGGGACCCAGATTCACCCACGTCAGGACCCAGGCCACAAGGACAGCAGAGTTGGGAAGAAGGGGCCATGCTATGGGGTGGGGGGAGAAGCAGGCATCCCCCAGAGGAAGCAGTGGGGATTCTGGCTGCGGAAAGTCTCCTCTGCCCTGGCCCCTCCTTGTGGTCAGAGAGCTGCCCCATATTCTTTACTGAGTTGACAGTGGGGGGTGAGGCGGGGTGGGGGGGGAGAAAGAGGGGGACTAAGAGTATCAGCTATCAGCTACTACTTTCACTGATGTCCTAGTGCGTCCTCCACTCTCCCCTCCCACCCCACACTCCCAAGGGGCCCTTCTGTTTCAGGGGGAACATAGGCACTGCTCCCTGAGCCAGCATGGCCCGCAACTCACACAGTGGCTACCCCACCCCTCCCCCAGGCAGTCCCCGAACAACAGAGCAGCTTGTCCACTCACCAAACAAGCCCCAGCACAGGACGGAGCACCCCCCCTCCCCACCCCAATCCCCCAGGCCTTTCTGGCAATGGGTTTGGAATTGAAGGGGCGGACTTCGTACCTGCCCCAGGAAAATGATCTCATCCCCAAGCTGGACACCTTCCCTCAGTGCCAACCGCCCCCAGGGCTCTGAGCCTACAGAGGACATCCCAGCTGCTGCCTGGCTCCGAGGCCGGCAGGGGGCCCTCAGGGCGGTGTGGGCAAGGTGCTGGCCAGCCTGGGGCTCGGTGCCCTGAAGGTTCTGCTGCCCACTGTGCCCCAGCAGGACCCAGAAATGCCGCTCCTGCTGCCCGCCTGCCCACCCTCCCTTCCGGGAGTGGTCCAGCGCCTCCAGCCTCTGAGCTGCAGCCTCCTGCCTTCCTCCCTGCCTGCCCCTCCCTCCTCCTCCCCCGTGGTGGGAGAGAGCTTGGTGGGCTTCTACCTTAAGCCAGGTCCCAAGTCCCTTCAGACCCACGGGTGCTAGTGGGGGGGCTCGGATGAAAGCAGCCTTTGCATGCCTGCATGACCAGCACCCCAAGAAGGACCCCTCCTGAGTGGAAGGGGGGGCCCCACATCGCCTGCTGCTCCCCCCTCCCTCCCCTCCCACCCCTTTCTCCAGTCTACCTGCGCCTGCCTCTGCAGCCTCCGCGATGGCCTCCCTTTACATTACGGAGGAAGGAAACCCACCACACTGCCCTGGGCCACCAGCCTCCGCTCCCCTCACACGCTGCCCTTGGGAGACCCCCACCCCCACTCCCACCCCGGGCCCAGGGAGATGGCGGCAAGTCACTTCCAGGCGCTTCTTGGCCAAACTCTCTTCTTTCTGTGCCGAGCCTCAACTCCGGAAACTCCCAAGTGAATGACCCCGTTGCCCTGGAGAAACTGGCGGCAGCAAACCTGCTCCTTGGACTTCTTTACCACCCCCCACCCCCCTACCCCCAATTAAAAAACAACCCGAAGTCCTCCTGTTCTCCAGGGTGGTCTGGCACTCTCCTTGCCTTCCTGGAGGGTTTGTGCTCCCGGCAGGAGGCAGGAAATCCCTGCCTGGCCCGTCCCCTCCCAGGGTCTGGAAATGCAGGCAGCCTTGTGTGGCTGGGAGGAGCTGAGGCCAAGCCCCTGAGCCCGCCCTCACCCCCCTCCTGGCTCAGCTGAGCCCCCGCCCCTTCACCAGCTTCTCTCTAGAAGGGCCCCAGGGCTTGAGAAGAGACCCACCCCATGGCCTTGGGCCAGCAAGAGGCTGCCTCTGCCCCGCCCCCCAAGCCTAGACTGAGCTGGCAGAGTGGGGGCGGTGTCAAGTGCAGAGAGCACCCCGCCGACCCCCAGCCCCAGGCATTGGTGCTTGTCTGGTAACTGTGTGTTTGCTGTGTCCCTCCTACCCGTCCTGTCCCTACCTCCCCCGGCCCGGCCGCTCCTCAGACTGTCTCTGGAGGTTATGACCATCCTGTGTCGCTGTGAGAATATTGAGACGTCGGAGGGGGTCCCGCTATTCGTAACAGGGGTTGCACAGGTAATAACCCACCTGCTTCCTCCTCTGTGCCTAACCTTCTCTCTTCCTGCCCGGCAGGGCCTGGCAGGCAGGAGCCGGATAAGCCTGCCTCCTGAGCGGGCACCTCCCACCCCCTGCTGCGCGGGGTACCAAGGTGGCCAAGCCAGGATGGATTCCTGGAGACCCAGGCCCTGGTCCGCCTGTATTGGGAACCAGTTGAGGCAGACAGAGAAGACCCCGTCCCTAGCTGACAGGGCGGGCCGTCTAGGCAGGCAGGCTCCCTCCTCTTCCCTCCTGCCGAGGTTCTGGCCGTCCTTGGCTTAGGTGCCCTTCCTTTTGGGGGGCCCAGTGTCAGGCCCTAGGCCTCCTTTCCGCAAGACCAGCAGTCGGCTCCCAAAGACAGCCCTGCACACCAGCTCCTGGGCCTCTAGGCAGCGTCCGCCCGAGGGACAGGGAGGGCTGTCTCCATGACAAGCTTCCTGTGGCTCCGTGTCCCTTTACGCGGCCCTGAAGTGGAGAGGCTCATGCCCTCGTAGGGACCTTGGAAAGGCAAAGAAAATGATGTGAGGGCGTTTGGAAGTTTTTTTGGGGGGCGTCGAATATGCTAGAGACCCTCAAGCTTTATTAGAGAAGTACTCTTTCCCACCGAAAAGCCGGTGAGCCTGGTCCCTCGTTCTACACACCCCACCACCACTCTCACCCCACCCCACCCCACCCCTGCAGAAAATCCAGTCTTGGCCAGAGTGCTAAGTAACTCCAAGAGATTCCTCTCCAATGCCAGCCGCTGCCTCCATCAGCTCGCCACCCACCCAGCCCCCCGCGCAGTCCCAGGCCCTGGGGCGGAGGCCATGAACATGAAAACCGCCCTGCCTCCTGCATTCCAGCAGGGCCCGGCTGGAAAAGACGGAACTGCCCTATCAACAGGCCCCCTGGCCTTCTCTAACAAGCCCCTCAGCCCTCTCAGGCAAAAATCCTCTCCCCCACCCCCACCCCCCTTGGGTCATCTCTAATCTCACCAGCCCTCGTGGCTGTGGGAGGGCTGGTTTCAGGACAGAGGCCCGAGGAGAAGCTCCAAAGCACCTTGAGTGGGACGTGCACTGCCCGGGCCTCCCCCTGACACCCACGGGAGACAGCCCACGTCCTCCAAATACACCGCCCCACTCAGACCATCTGCACACGTCCAGCGCCAGGTCAGGCCGGGTGACTGTAGGCCCCAGAAGAATCCATGGTCTGCTAGAACAGCTCTGGGGTGTTCGGGCTGGTTGGCTGGGTGGCTCTCAAGTGGCCCCAGTCTTCCCCCTCAAATGTCCCCCCTAAGAAGAAGGCAGAGGAGAGACCAGACAGGGTTGTCCTGGCAGGGGCCAGTTACAGGACCCATCTTGACCCAGCTGTGGGTATACTCCCAGACCAGTCTGATGAGTGAGGGCCCTGGGGATACTCAGACGGCACCCACAGCTGGCCTACACAGCACAGCCGGGGGCCCCCATGCCCGCCTGTTGCCCAGGACCCACAAACACAGCACCCCGGGCCTCCGATTCATCCCTCCAGCCTCAGGACCACGGACCTGAGCTGTCCAGTGCTGCTCTGACACAGACACCACCATGGCTTCGGCCAACAGTTACTCACTTGCCCACAGCAGAGGAGGCCAAATGTCCAGTTGCTGGTGTCCACTCTAAAGAAGGGATGGCACCCTGTCAGGAGAAGAAGGACCTGGGCGCCCGGGGCTTCAGCTCGTGGGCCATCTCTCACCTGTCTTTCATTCAGGGTTCTGTTCCCTTTTCTACCTCCAAAGAGATGGACTCCGACCACACCGGACAGTAGCGTCTCCTAACAAAGACAGCCCAGTCCCAAATGAGAGTCTAACCACAGGATTTGAAATGCGTCCTTTGGGATGCACAATTCAATCTCCCCTCTTCTACCGACCCTTGACCTTTCCCACCAGCCCCCTATTCACGTCCTTCCCACATGCAAGACCCCTTGACACCCTCAATCGCATCATCCCAAAGGCTTATGTCAACAGCAGGTCCCCACATCTCTTCTGCAGCCTCTGAATGAAACATGAGCGAGAGGGTGGGTCTCTTCCGATCGTGGGCAGAGCTCCTGTTCATCTGCGAACCTGTGCCCTCTCTACTCCAAACTCTGCACAGTGCCAGAAAAGGCACAGGTGGCTGTTTTCATACCAATGGGAGGCAGAAAGAACGGGCCCGAGCACCTCCCAAACCCCGCTGAACAGCTGACGTCGGCTTCTCAAGGCCCAGAAGCAATCCTGCTCTCGAAGGCCTCGAAGGCCATCTGGGCACTGACCCTGCTCTCCAGACTCTGGCGTTAGTCAGTCACCTCCTCTAGATCTGGGGTGGAGGCCCCGCCCTCTGGCCTCCCCTCTGCCTTCCAAGCCAGCTGTTCCCTGAGCCCTAGGTGGTCCCGTTCTCCCAGTCCATCTGAGGGGCCCCTCCTTCCTATCAGTCCTCACAGAACCCAGGACTTCCATCTCTTGGGTCGGGCAGCCCTGCCCTGTCCGGCTTTGCATGGTGCCCCTACCGCCGTGGCACACCTTAAAGGCACTCACTGTCTGGAACCCAGTTGCCAGAGATCCAGTTACCGGAAACCTAGGAGAGGCTGTGGTTCTGTAGCCCACAGGGGCCTGCTCCCGAGGCTCGGGTCAGCGTTTCTGCCGGCCTTCCAGCCGGCTCCAGGGCTGGTCGTGCTTTTTCTTAGCTGGCAGTTGTGCTGTTGCTCCTTCCTTCCATCTGTTTGGTGCCTGTGGACTTCGCCAGGGCCGACAGCCTTCTCCTTTCGTTCCTTCTCCGTCCGCTGAGGTCTAAGCCATGGCTTCTCAACCTGTGGGTCGTGACCCCTTTGGGAGGTCAGGGGACCCTTTCCCTGGGGTTGCCCAATTCATAGCAGTAGCAAAGGGACAATAATTTTTTTTTTGGGGGGGGGCATCACTGCTCTCCGTGGTGGGAGTAGGAAGCCCAGGCCCACTGCTGGAATCGAACCTCCGTCCCAGTGGGCCGCAGTCCCGCGCACAACCACTACACCACCGGGGCTCAGCCCGAAGTGACAGGAATTTTATGGCCAGCGGTCACCATCACACGAGGAACATATAAAAGGGTCACGGCGTGAGGGAGTCTGAGAACCTCTGGAATCTGCTGGGTTTCCCTGTTTCTGCTGGCTGCTCCCACGGTCAGGCAGCAGCTTCGTCTTCCTCGGGGCATCTGTCCATCCGTCCGTCTGTCCAGACTGTGCACAGCAGCCTCTTCCCAGTCTGCCGGTCCCGCCCTCCTCCAGCACAGTCCATCTGGTTCTGCTCACACTTTGCTGAAAGCAGCAAGAAACAACCCCGCCCAAGTTCCTCACGCACAGTGTTCTACTCAGAGTCTGGACGTAATTCAGGCCAGTTCTTTGCCGCTGCACTGGAAGTCCCCCTTCCTCCGCTGTCCAATCACGTGTTCCTCATTTCCTTGTAAAGCCTCATCCGAGGCTCGTTGAATGTTCCGATTCCCGGCAACCCTCCATTGGATTCCTGGCATCATGTGAATTCTCGACATCCATGGAGACTTTCTCTGAGACCCCCTTGCTTCTCTCGAGCCCCACCAGAACGGCCCTTGACCGCCATAACGCCACCAACAGTCCAAGCTTGCTTTAACTGTCAGTCGCCTTAAAACTCTCCCAGCCCTTAAAAAAAATGTTTTTTTAATTAAAAAAAAATTAAAAAGGGCTGAGCCCCGGTGGCGTAGTGGTTGTGCGCGGGACTGCGGCCCACTGGGATGGAGGTTCGATTCCAGCAGTGGGGCTGGGCCTCCTACTCCCACCACCAGAGGGCAGTGATGCCTAAAAAAAATAATAAAAAATAAAAAACTCTCCCAGCCTTTTACCCAACGTCAGTTCCCAAACCCCCTATTTGAAGCACCTAGGAGCGCAGCCACCCCTCTCTTCTGATACCAAATCCTGTCTTCCTTACCTAATGTTGCTGTAACAGAATGCCACAAATAACAGAAATACCAGGTCAGCAAACTGGAAAGCCTGTTTTTCTGCTCTTGCCCGCCACATCACGAAGCTGGAAGTCCATCTCTTTAGGTGGCCTGACATCTCTCTCTTCTGCTCCTGTTTCCTGTCTTCACCAGGAGCCCTGGTAGCCTACTGGGTTAGGCATGGGGCTGTTTGCTCATCCCAAGGCCAGCGATTCAAAACCATCAGCTCCTGTGAAGGACAACAAACAAACAGAGGCTTTCCCACTCCTCTGGAGATAGCTTAACAGGCTCTGAAACACCCCAGGCACTTCTCCCCCGGTCCCGTAGGGTGGAGGGCAGGGAGAGGGAATGTAGCTCAAAGGAGGAGACTGGAATGGAAGGGTTCCCACAGGCCCTGGGGGAGGACGCACGACACAACACATACTTTGAGGGGACGCAGCTCCACGAACAGCACTCCCGACCACGGCCCCTGTGCACTTGCACCTCCCCACCCCCAGGCCAGGCTGCTGGGAGCACACACATCCGTCCCTCGGTCCCCCTGGGGCCACCCTGCACCCACGCACGCACACCCAGACCAGGCCAGGGGGCGCACACCTCTCACCTCTCGGAGAGTTTTGCCCACTCCTTCTCCACAGGACCCTGGGCCCTTCCCAGCTGGAGCAGTGAGGTCCCGGACTCCTTCCGACGCCCCTGAGCCCCGGGCCCCCAGACCCATGCCCCTGTTTTGCGTTTCTTGGCAGGATTTCCCTAGAGATTATGACGTTGCAGCCCCGCTGCGAGGACGTAGAGACGGCCGAGGGGGTAGCTTTAACTGTGACGGGTGTCGCCCAGGTATAGTAACTCAGCAGCCCCTCGCATGTCCGTGGAGCTGGGTTTGGGGGGGAGGAGGAGAGGACAGCAGGCAGGGGTGGTCTCTCTCCGGCACCCTGCCCCTGCCCGCATCCCAGGACAGAGTCCTCACCGGTCACCACCGCTGGAACATGCTCGCTCCGCTCGGCCCCCCTTGGCCACCCAGCAGGACTAACAGACACCCCTTCTCTCCTCAGCGGGGGACCTGGAGGGACAGAACCAGTGCTGGGGGTTCCTGCTTCACTAACCCTCCCTGGAATTCTTTTCAGGTGTCGGAAATGCCAAGCCCTAGAATCCGGGCAGGGGGCCGGCGGGGTGGGGCCAGCCAAGAGACCGGAAGCTGTGGGCTGGGCAGCCAGCACCATGAACCCTGCTGGTGGGCAGGGTCCAGGGGGTCGGGGAAGGCCTTCCTGCCCTATCCTCCGCTTCCAGTGAGAGCCTGAGAACGCCCACATTCAGGGGCGCCCCTGACCATCTCCTGCCGGGTCTAGATTCTTTCCCTGCCTGTCTGTCTGTCTGTGTCCCTATTGTCCACTCTCCTTTTCGCAGCCTCTGCCCCTCAAGTCTGAGGGGTCTCCCTCCCACATGGGGGAACCCTTATGTGTCTGCAGGGTAGGGGTTGGCTAGTGGGCAAACAGTGGGCTGGGGTGGCGGGGTTGAGCCAGGAGTGAGGCCCCACCTGGACTTGGGGTGTCCTATCTGGGCCATTGCTTAAGCGGCTGCCTCTGTGCCCCACCCCGCACCCCCGGGGCTCAGACGGACTCCAGTCCCCACGCCCTGAGACCTCCAGGTCTGAAAGGGGGTTGGGGGGAGCCACTCCTCCACCTCTGGGTAGGGCGGCCTCTGGCTTCCCGCCACCAGCCTGGCTCAGGCGTGCCTGCCCCGCCGGCAGGTGAAGATCATGACGGAGAAGGAGCTCTTGGCCGTGGCCTGCGAGCAGTTCCTGGGCAAGAACGTGCAGGACATCAAGAACGTGGTCCTGCAGACGCTGGAGGGGCACCTGCGCTCCATCCTCGGTGAGGCTCCCCGGTGTGAACAGCTGCAAAAGTCTCCCTGCAACGGGCCCCTTGGCAACTCCGGGGCGCCAGGGGGAGGAGACAGGCAGCCTGGCGCCCGCCCGAGCTCAGAGGCGCCTCAGTGGGAAACACTGCCGGCAAGACCTCCTGTCGGGCTGAGCCCCGGTGGCATCGTGGTTGTGCGCGGGACTGCGGCCCACTGGATGGAGGTTCAATTCCAGCTCCCTGGAGCAAAGGCTTGGCCTCCTACTCCCACCACCTGAGGGCAGTGATGCCAGAAAGAAAAAAAAAAAAGACCTCCTGTCTTGCCACTGCTCACAGTCTCTCCAGCACGACCCCCCCAGCCCCAGCCCCCACGGGCCTCGGGGAGCCAGCTGACAGTCCCCGCGTGCCCCCAGGAACCCTGACCGTGGAGCAGATCTACCAGGACCGAGACCAGTTCGCCAAGCTGGTGCGGGAGGTGGCGGCCCCCGACGTGGGCCGCATGGGCATCGAGATCCTCAGCTTCACCATCAAGGTGCGGAGCTGCACCCCGGAGCCCGGCGCTGGGTGGGAGAGGCGTCCGCGTGCGCGCGCGCCAGCGAGGCTGCTCCCCCAGCGCGCGGCTGACCCGCCCTCCGGCCCCTCCCTCTCCAGGACGTCTACGACAAAGTGGACTATCTGAGCTCCCTGGGCAAGACGCAGACGGCCGTGGTGCAGCGGGACGCCGACATCGGCGTGGCGGAGGCTGAGCGGGACGCGGGCATCCGGGTACCTGCGCGGGACGCGGGGGCTGGGGGGGGGGGTCGGGGGGGCCAGTGGCGCCGCGGCCCCGTGAGCCCTGAGCACTCGCCCCTCCCTCTCCCAGGAAGCCGAGTGCAAGAAGGAGATGCTGGACGTGAAGTTCAAGGCCGACACCATGATCGCCGACTCCAAGCGCGCCTTTGAGCTGCAGAAGTCCGCCTTCAGCGAGGAGGTCAACATCAAGGTGAGGGGCCGGCGGGGCGGGGCGGCGCTCAGGGAGCCCCCCCCCCCCCCACGCGCCGTCCAGCCTCTGAGCCGCCGGCCACGCCCCTCCGCAGACGGCCGAGGCCCAGCTGGCGTACGAGCTGCAAGGGGCGCGCGAGCAGCAGAAGATCCGGCAGGAGGAGATCGAGATCGAGGTGGTGCAGCGTAAGAAGCAGATCGCAGTGGAGGCGCAGGAGATCCTGCGCACCGACAAGGAGCTCATCGCCACCGTGCGCCGCCCGGCCGAGGCCGAGGCCCACCGCATCCAGCAGATCGCCGAGGGCGAGAAGTGAGTGCCGCTGGGGGCCCCCCCCAGCACTGTGGGGGACCCCGAGATACAGGGGCAGCGCTCCCAGCCACTCCCAGCCGGTACCTGCTGGCCACAGTCAAACGGCTCCCCTGCAAAGGTGGCACCTCCCATTGACCCGTCCCCCGCCCCCGGCTCCCTCAGGGTGAAGCAGGTCCTGCTGGCCCAGGCAGAGGCTGAGAAGATCCGCCGAATCGGGGAGGCAGACGCGGCCGTCATTGAGGCCATGGGCAAGGCCGAGGCGGAACGGATGAAGCTCAAGGCCGAGGCCTACCAGAAATACGGGGATGCCGCCAAGATGGCCTTGGTGCTGGAGACCCTGCCGCAGGTGAGGGCCTGGTGGCATCGATCGCGGAGGGGTGGTGGTCGGGGGAGGGGGAGGCCGCCAGGCGGGGGCCCACCTCTCCTGGCTCACTGAGCTGGACGTGCCCAATACTCAGCCCCGGGCAGGAGCCGGACAGCTGCCCCAGGCTCCTCCCTGGCCCCCTGGGGTGTGCCTGCCTGCCTGTCCCTTCTTTGGTACCCTGGTTTGCCAACAAAGACCGACCAGGCTGTTTGGGGGGCTGGTGAGGAGGGGAGGGGAGAGAGGGAGATGTTTGACGGGCCCCTGGCCAAAGTCCGAGAGCTGACCACGCTCTTCTCCGGCCGGCATTCTAGATTGCTGCCAAAATCGCCTCCCCACTGACCAAAGTCGATGAGATCGTGGTCCTCAGTGGGGACAACAGCAAGGTAACTTCAGAAGTGACCCGGCTGCTGGCCGAGCTGCCCGCCTCTGTGCACGCCCTCACAGGCGTGGACCTCTCAAAGGTGGGTGCTGAGGGCTGGCGGGCTGGCGGGAGTGCCCAGGGGACTCACCCCAGCAGGATGGGCCGGGCCTCCAGAACCAGGACCTCACTGGATCTCCCATCCTCGCAGATACCCCTGGTCAAGAAAGCCACCGGTGTGCAGGTGTGAGACCCGGCAGACCCACGCCCGCCCGGCGGCAGCTGCCTGCCTACCCCTCCCTCCAGCACCTGGTTTAATTGCCACCACCACGGGGACAATGGAAACGTTACTGACTCTGGTGCCTTATTTTGTAGGAACCAGAAGTGCTACATGTTCAGGCCATCTGTCTGTCTCTTCTTCTCTCTCAGCCCCATATCCTCAACGTTCACTGCCACACTCACCCCTTGCCCCGTGTTTCTCTTTCTCTGTCTTTTTCTCTCCTTCTCTTTCCCCTCCTGCCCCCTCTAATTTAAGCTGAAGATGTTTCTCATATTCACCGTCTGTTCAGGGGATGGGGGGTGGGGGGTGAGCTGCTGCTCCTCAGAATCCTGGTGCCTTTGAACGTCTCTGTGCATCCGCTGTCCTCCCGGTGGCCCTGACCACTCAGCATGGGTGGGTGCAGGGATGCTGAGTGGGAAGGCCGCCCTCCTTGTTCCTGGCCTGGCCTTCTCAACTCAAAACTCTGCTCCTAAGGAAGCCAGGCCTCGCCTCCTGCCCCTAAGGCCTGGGTAGCCACGCCTTCCAGACCCAGGGTCCTTGTCCCTGCATTTGCCCTTCCCCCAGCCCCAGGGCGGATCTCAGATTCCACCACTGGGACCAGAGGCCCGGCCCGGCCACCTCGAACAGCTCCTTGGGGTGACTGTGGCCTTAGGAAGCCCCTGCTTGTGCTCAGGGAAGCCTTCTTCGCGGGCACGTCCCTGCTGGGTGGAAGGGACTCCGTCCCAATCTCGACTGAACTTTTCTGAGATGAGGGTCTAGACCAGTGGGTCAGCAAATCAGTGGCCCCGCTTCTGGGCCTCTGCTTAGGACTGCCTTGCCCCGGGGATCAGGCCCAGTCAGCGGGCAAGCTTGTGCGCTGCCGGCTGAGCCAGCCCCGCAGCCCCTGGGCAGTCTTTCTTTCTGACCTAGAAGTAGGGTTTGAGCAATGGGGAAGCTGCCAGTCCCCTGTCCCCTTGCTCCAGTGGAGGGAGAAGAGCCCAGGGCCCCGGCATCCCTGCAGGGCCCTCCGTCCGGTCCCTGCCCCCTGCCTCCGGCCTGTGTAGCCCTTCCTGCATGTGGATGCTGCATGTCTGGTCTGGGGCTTGGGTACTGCACTGCCCCACCGCCTGTCCCTTCTGGTATAATAAAGATCTCTTCTGCCTACCCTTGCCTTGTGTCTTCCGTGAGAGCAGGGCCTGGCTACAAGAGCCACCAGCTTCCCCACAGATGCACCACCACTCACTCAGCTTCGGGCCAGGCTGCTGCCTGTCCTTCCCCACACTCGCCGCTGGGGGGTGCTGGCACACTGGCCATGTCCCACAGCCCCGCTCTGCCACGCCCAGCCAGGGCAACCTATCAGCCCACAGGACAGAGTAAAGTCTCCCCTGAGTCTCCAAAGCGAGCTCGCTTTACGGAACAGGACTGTCATTCTTTTAGGGAACAGGGGGGCGAGTGCAAACTGCTGACCTTCTCTTGGGTTTTTTTTGTTTGTTTGTTTTTTTAATTTAAAAAATCATTTTATCGGGGGTTGGTCCAATGCTTATCACAATCCACACATACATAGACTGTGTCGAGCACCTGCATGCAGCTGCTGCCATCTTCATACTCAAAACACCTGCCCTCTGCTTGAGCCCTTGACATCCGCTCCTCACCTTTTCCCCTCCGTCCCTCCTCCCTCACGAACACTTGATAACTGATAAATTATTATTTGTCCTATCTTACACTGCCTGACGTCTCCCTTTGCCCACCCCAATGCTGTCAGTCTTCCAGACAGGAGGTTCAGTGTAGATTCTTCTAATCAGCTCCCCCTTTCTCCCCCATCTTCCCTCCACCCTCCTGATATCTCCACTCACTTGACTGGTCCGGAGGGGTTTATCTGTCCCGGATTCCCTGTACTTCCAGTTGCCAGCTGTACCAGTGTACCTCTTCCAGTCTAGCTGGATTTGTAAGGAAGACTTGGAATCATGATAGTTGGAAGAGGGAGGAAGCCTTGAAGAACTAAAGGAAAGCTGTGTGTTTCATCTTGGTTACACTGCAAAGCGCACTGTGACCACTGTGCCTCTGGGGCTTCCTGGGAAGACCTGCTGTCAGTGCTGGCCAAAGGGGGAGGG
>PVJH01034758.1:0-20300 GCA_004026705.1 Nesogale talazaci
AAATTAATTATATATAATAAATAATAAAATAAAACATTCACTTATTGCACAGACTCCTCCTTAAGATACTAATAGGAAGTCTGGTCTATTTGTAAAACTATAGTTTGAACTTCAGACACTGATATAGTCTTTACAGTTTTGCTGGGTAGAACAATAGAAATGTTAAAATATCTAAACTTATTTAAAGTCTAATTTCTTTTAGTGAAAGAATCAATTATTTCAGTAACAAATAGAATGATGTTGCCTAGAAAGTATAGTCTTCTCTTCCAATTCTTCTTCTTAATATTATCAGATTTTCTTCTCTGTTCTCAATTTTACATTCCGCTCAGATTTCTTATTTTTATTCTTGGTTAATTGATTATATATACAAACATATAGGATTTGCATAGCAAGAGCTAGCATAAATCAGTAGGGAAGCATAACCTTCTGTTGTGTGTGCATACCAGGGTTTCTTTATCCATCCTTCTACTAATGGGCATTGGGCTGCAATGAACATCAACACAAGAAAGTGACTCAGTCTACAGGTATTCACCTTTAAAATATCACAGGCTCCTCATAAGTCCAATATCGTCTATATTTTTTCTCGAAATGTTTTGGCAAGTATAAGTCATCAAAGTAAAACATAAAGGTAAGGGAGACTAAATTTAATGTGATTTAACCAATACATCTTAACAGTGATTTAACTAATTTAGTGTGATTTAACTAATGCTTCTTAATACTCAATGCCCAGTGGGAATTAATTACTAATTAATTAAAACCCAAAGTGAGTTAAAACAAAAAACCAAATCCCTAAGTGCAGAGAGCTCCAGATATAACACACAGTTATCTTGAGACATAATACCTCAAGATACAGCGAGAATATACCAAGATTTTCAAGTCTCTAAGCATCCAAATAATAATAAAAAATTTGGGGGTAAACAATGTTAACTGGTTGTGAGATGTTAGATTCAAAACAAATAAAGGTGTGACAAGACAAATAAATCAAGTGAGGAATCAAAAGAATAACAAACATGTGAAATAATAATAATATATACTTATCTCCTAATAATATCAAGCCAAAACAAAAGAAACACTAAGACATGAATTTTACTAAGAAAATCAGACACTTTACTTGAGTTGACAACACATTTTATGTAATGTGTCACATTAATATTAGATTAATCTTTGTCATCTAGTATATATAACATATAACAAATTAGATAAATCTTTCTAACATTTTTCTGGTTACAGGACAGAAATACAAATGAGATTGAACACCCCACTTAGATTTCCATGATATTTCAGCATTGTCAGAAGTTCATCATAGATCACTGAGAAAAATATGTAAACTATTTAATGGCAACAAATTAATTATTCCTTTAACCATTCATACACATTTTATTTTGGAAAAATTACAACAATGTAACAGTAACTGTATCACTTCCTTCCTGTGTTCACCATTTTCCTTTGCATTTCTGGTCTACTCTTTCTTGGCTTCAAAGTTTTATCCTTGGTGGATTGTTTTTGTTTTTTTTAATCATTTTACTGGTGGCACACACAACTCCCATCATAATCCATACATACATTCATTGTCTGCAAAGGACACTTGTATACTTGTTGCCATCACACTTCTCAAAACATTTTCTTTCCACTTAAGCTCCTGGTATCAGCTCCTTAAATTTCCCCTCCCTTCCTGCTCTCCTCGCCCCCATGAACCCTCAATAATTTATAAATTATTATTATTTTGTCATATCTTACAATGTCCAATGTCTCCCTTCACCCACTTCCCTGTTGTCCGTACCCCAGGGAGGAGGTTCTTTGTAGATCCTTGTAATCAGTTCCCCCAATTGTTTTAAGGACTGGGTGTCTTCCTGGTGTTACTGCTCACTTAATGTTAATGGACCTGTTTACCTTTGTCTAAAAGCTTAGCCACTGGGATGAATTCAAGTCCATGCCAGAAGGGTGTACAAGGGGCCATAGTCTCTGGGATCCCACTGGTATATATTACAGTGGTTCTCAACCTTCCTAATGACACCACCCTTTCATGCAGTTCCTCATGTAATGGTGATCTCCCCCCTACCAACCATAAAATTATTTTTATTGCTACCTCATAACTGTAATTTTTCTACTGTTATGAATTGGGCGATCCCTGTGAAAAGGTCATTTGATGTGAAAAGGGTTGCACCCCACTGGTTGAAAACTGCTGATAGATTAATAAGTTTGGTAGTCTTCATTATTTCAAATTGTATTGTGCATTTCCCTCACTCTATTCAAGACCTCTTATTATGAATCCTCACAAAATACTCATCAGTGATAGGCCAATGCCATTTGGCCCATCTCATCTCAGTGTCATGGAAACTAGGGTTCACTTGGCTTATTAGTATAGTAGATTGTATTCTTAGGTCTTTTATTTTTTTCTCTCTTCTTTCCTCCAGAGGGGAAGAAACCAATTGGTGCACTTTAGACAACTGCTCACAAGACTTTAAGACCTCCGTCAGTATGCATCAAAGAAGGATGGAGGATATTGTCTTTGTGGATTCTGCTATGGAAATGGATTTTTGCATCCTCCAAGAATTTCATCCTGAGCTAGCTCCAGCATTTGATTCCCCCAAAGTTTGGGGGTTATGACTAAGAAACTTCCAAGTAATTGACTCCTGTAGTCTCTACTACAAACATGGATATATTTTCAGCATATCTAAATGCATATGTAGAAATATTCAAGATATATAGTCTTTTTTTTTAACTTGTAAGGGAGAGAATTTATTAGCTGACAACGCAGAGGAACTAGCATTTTGGAAGATCTGGGCCTTGATACAGAAACTTTGCCCTTCCAGACCTGTTCATCTTATGTTGCAATTACTGTTATTACAGGATTGGGTACGTAATAACATTGACCTCTGCAGCTTTTAACTCTTGTTTTAACTCAAGGGTCTTTCTTTGCCTTCATCATTTGTGCTGACCCTGCTTTATGGTATATTGCCTTTCCCTTCATTCAAGTGATTACATTTCTAACCTCTCATGAGTGACTCACTCACTCTCCCTGCCATCCCTGGTAACTTCCAAAGAATGATTCTTTCTCTGTTTAAATCTTTTCTTGAGTTTTTATATTAGTAGTTTCATAAAACACTTGTTCTTTTGTTATTGATTGACTAATTTCTTCCAGCATAATGTGTGTAGGTTCATCCATTGCTATGAAGTATTTTACAGGTTCATTGTTAATGTGGCATAGTATTCCATTGTGTGTGTATATATATATGTATATATATGATATGTTTATTCATCTTTTATTCATGGGCATTTCACAATGATACAAGAACATGGGTATGCATGTATCTGTTCATGTCATGGTTCTTTATTTCTCTAGGATTATACATAGGAAAATGATTCTGGATCATATGGATTACTATTTTCACCTTCTTAAGAAAATGCCTGAAGTCATATTCTGAAGTACTACACCACTTTACAATCCCATCAGCAGAGTATGAGAGTTCTAGTCTCTCTACAACCTTGCCAGAATTTGTTATTTTATGATTTTATTTTATTTTGAATTTTGTTTTTCATGCTGGGGTGAGGTGATACCTCACATATTTTGGTTTGCATCTCTTTATTGTGTGATGATTACAAGCATTGCTTCATACATTGTTTAGCTCCTGAATATCCTCCTTGGTGAAGAATTTGTTCTTCTACTCATTTAAAATTTTATCATTTGTGTTTTTATTATTTAGTTAATCAAAGATCTTAAAATAAAAACTATAGGCTTAAAAAAAGTTTTTAACTGTGCAGTACGGTTTTATATATAAGGGGGTATTTCCCCAAAGTGGAATATTTTTCAAATCTATTATTTTTTTTTGTTTTTGGGGCATCACTGCCCTCTGGTGGTGGGAGTAGGAGGCCCAGCCTTGCTGCTGGATTTGAACCTCCAACCCAGTGGGCTGCTGTCCCGCGCACAATCACTACACCTTTTACAGAACAACCTTATCACTTCAAAGTTCTCTACATTACACTTAATACATTGGTCGAATCTGTGATTCCATTCTTGGAAACATTTTTCTGGATGGCTGACAGCACCTCCCTCATATTTTTCTTCACCTCTTCTACATCATCAAATCGTTGTCCTTTCATGCCCTTTTTGTCAATTTGATGCTTAAGAGTGTAGGAGTGGAGTCTAGCCTGTTAATCTGGAGATAGCCAATGAGACCTCTGTGTTGACATGGCCCTCTCCTTAGAGAATTCTGGGAAATTTGGTACTTCCTTCTTGGAAGCAGGAGACACTCACCCACTTGTTTGGAGACCCCCTACCAACAAAGGTTATCTTCTGCAAGACATCCCTGAGGAGAAGTCACATGGAGCTACACTAGTGCCCTGAGCCAGACAATCCACATAGAAGCAACCAGACCTCTGAAGCCGGAGAAGCCACAGAGAAACCCCTGCCAGCACTGAGATGCTTACAACGCCACTGGATCCAAAGACTTCCTACTCAGTGGCTTGTGATTGTTCTGCATTTGGCCTCATTGCATGTGTTTTATGAATGTGAAGAGGACTTTATAGATTGGTATCAGACATATGGGCTAATATCAGATTTATGACCTTGGACTGGACTGGGTTGGGGTGTTTTTCTTAATGTACAGTTGCTCTTGTATACAAAACTTTTTCTTATACACATATGAGTGCCTATGAATTTGTTTCTCTAGTCTACCTAGACTAGCACACTCTTCATTATTAGAAAGAAAATGAAGTCACACAGAATGAGGATGCATGATTCAGGTTCATGGGGCTAAAAGCTGGCACATTGAGATGGCTGCATGAGTAGGTGCATTGTCCTGGTGGCAAAACCAAGTCCTCCACAAAAAAGTCAGACTTTTTTTGTCCCATATTGTAATGCAGTTTTTTTCAGAACCTTGAAATAGAAAGCTTGATTAACAGTCTGACCTGGTGGAATGAACTCCAAATGTACTATCCCCCTCACATCAAATGAGCATCATCTTGATCTTTGATTTCACTTGGCGAACTTTTTCGGGGGAAAGTGCCAATGACATCTTCCACGGCTTGATTGATGTTTGTGTTCAGGGTTGTAAGAATGGTGAAATATCTACTCACCAGTAATGATCTTGAAAAAAGTCTGGGTTATTTCAAAGTTGTTCTTTTATAGCAGGCATAACACTCTTTTTCCTGGTAATTCAGAACCTGAGGCACAAATTTCACAGCGACCCTCCTCATTCCCAAATCTTCCATTAAAATTCACTGTACTAAACTCCAGGAGAGTCTAGATAACTTCCCCATCTCTTTTATGGTCTTTTATCTTCAGTCCTCAAGAAAAAGTGCACAAAGTTTGCTGACATTTTTATCCATTTGTGAAGTTGACGGACATCCAGAAAGAGGTTTGTCATCAATCCATATTTCACCTTTCTTGAAATGGAAAATGATGCATACATTTGAGTTTTTCCCATAGTGTTGTCCTTATAAGCTGTGTTCAACATTCCAATAGTTTCCATGGCATTTTTTCTCTAAGTAGGAAACAAAATTTCACAGCTGAATGCTGTTCTCTTAAGTTGGCCATCTCCTAAAAAACAAGATTCAAGGGAAACTGCTTTCATGAAAAAAATTCACTGTGACCAGAGAGAACTTTCCTAGGTGATGCCACTTGGTGCACTAACCCAACGAGTTGCTTGATGTTCACGTAGAGGGGAAACATCCCATAGAAACTGTTGTGTTGTTGCACACAGCTTACAAGCACAGTACTATGGGAAAACCTCAAGTGTATGAGTGAAATTTTGGGGGTTTTTTTGGGGGGAGTTATTATTTTTGATAAATAATATATCTATCTTTATCCTTATAGCTATAGTTGTTATTGTTAAAGCTATGGTTACAGTATCATTTGGAACACGACTCATACAATTGTAGAAGTGAGTAAGTCTAGCCTGGTACAAATCCGTGGAGCAGATGCTCATAGGAGTCTTCTCTTGATTCAAGTAGTTACAGCAGCTGATGACTCAGGAAGCAGGAAGGCCAGGCAGGAAGCTGGAAAGTGAACCAGGAAGACCAAGGGCTGGAGGGTGGAGAAGGAAATGCATCCAAGGTTGGCAGGCTAGATGGCAGGCTGCTGGTAACTCCCCAGGTCATCAGGCGATATGGACAATCATTGGCTCAATTTCAAAGAAGCAGAGGTCTAGGAGCCAGATGCAGGAGCCAGATCCTGCAAGATGCAAGCTAGCTTCTTTATAACATCAAATTATTTATAATTTAAAAATTTATATTTATAGTTATAGACCACATCCTCGAGGAAATATCCTCCTTATTGCATCAGGCCTGGAAACTGAGTAAGAGGGTTGTATTCCACTTTAAACTCCCATAACTTCTTGGCCGCTCACAGCAGATAGCATCATGGAGTCTATTGCTTTATGTTAGGTCACATTGTGAGACCATAACTGCCGAACCGCTGAGGATCCTGGCTAAACAAAACAGACAACCAAAATAAACGTAACTATCACAGGGTTGGACGTCTTACAATTCCCCCC
This sequence comes from Nesogale talazaci, assembly GCA_004026705.1. Lineage (NCBI taxonomy): Eukaryota > Metazoa > Chordata > Mammalia > Afrosoricida > Tenrecidae > Nesogale > Nesogale talazaci. The sequence goes on from PVJH01034758.1 coordinate 6,495, forward strand.
AAATAGAGAGAACTTGTTTACAGTTGTTTTTAGGATGGGAACCACCCATTTTCTGATCTTTATGAAAGAAAGTATCTTATCTTCATTTATCTTAGAAGGTCTTCACCCAGTTGAGAGTGTTCCTCCAACCCCCCCTAGAGCCTCCCATAGCCTTAGAGATGTTCTGTTGACCTGGTCCTACCCAGTCTCTACTTTGGAGCAGTGCCAAATGTAAAAATCTATTCTTTCTCCCCTTCAAACTTTTCTTTTTTCCACCCTTTTCTATCTGAAAGTACTAGTTTTACTTTAAAATGAAATTATACTGATTTCTTAAATAAATAAATTTCATATAATATCTCGTGTAAGATACTTAAGAATGTTTTGTCTTTAATACTTACAAACAATAGAATATAAATATTGCTGTTAGAACTAATTTACTTTCATGCAATCCTAGAAATAATAAAACTATTTTATATCATGAGAGGACTTAAAAAAAGCTTCTAGGAAATTTATTGTTCTTTTAATTCTATTTGCTGAAACTTTGTTATGTATAAGTATTTATTTACCATTGAAATGTCCAGACATTGGACCTCCACTCAAGTACTCACTCAATTCAAGAACACTGTGTTCTATTAACCTGGCATTCTGTGATGCTCACCTACCCAACACAATTGCTGGAGACAAAGTGGGTTCATAAGCAAATGTGAAGAAGGTTGATGGTGACTGGCTATCAAAAGATATAGCATCTGAGCTCTTAAAGGTTTGAAGATAAACAAGTGGCCATCTACCTGAGAAGCAACAGAACCCACATGGAAGACACCAGCCTGTGTGATCGTGAGGTGTCAACGGAATCAGGTATCAGGCATCTAAGAGCTAAAAATCATATCATGGTGAATGAGGGGGAGTGTGGAGTAGAAACCCAAAGCCCATCTGTAGGCAACTGGACATCCTCTTACAGAAGGGTCACTGGAAGACGACAAGTCAGTCAGGGTGCAGTATAGTAAAGATGAAACATACAACTTTCCTCTAGTTCTTTAATGTTTCCTTCCCCCGCTATCTTGATCCTAATTCTATCTTATAAATCCAGCTAGGCAAGAGGATGTGCACTGGTACAAATAGGAACTGTAAACACAGGGAATCCATGACAGATGAAACCCTCAGGACCAGTGGGTGAGAGTGGTGATACTGGGAGAGTAGAAGGAAGGTGGGATAGAAAGAGGGAAATGATTAGAAGGATCTACATATGACCCCTCCCTGGGGAAGGAAAATCGAAAAGTGGGTGCAGAGAGACATAGGACAGTGTAAGAATGACAAAATAATAATAATTTATAAATTACCAAGGGCTCAAGTAGAAAGCAAATGTTTTGAGAATGATGATGGCAACAAATGTACAAATATGCTTGATACAATGGATGTATGCATCAATTGTGATAAGAGTTGTACGAATCCCCAGTAAAATGATTTAAGAAAGAAAAAAAGAAATGTCCAGAGTAAATACTTTGAAGAAATGTTATAATCAAATTTAACAATACCAGCCAGATTAGGAAATCATTAAATTTTCATCATTCTGTATTTTATCTGCTCAGTAGAATCTTATAGAGAAGCACTGTCACACGATGTTCACATGTGTTGCAGTTATGCTAAAAGCTATGTCATTTGCAGCACATGTGATATACATCAAGCATTGCAGCCATCAGTATGAATGTAAAGAGGGGCAAAATCATCACCACTGGACCAACAAGTAACATCATGTTAAATGGAAAAGAGATAGCATTGTCAACAATTTTTGTCTTGAGTGGATCCACAACCTATGTTCACGGAGACAGCAGTCGAGAGCTCAAAAGAAGCACTCCGTCGGGTAGATCTGCTGTGAGAGAGCTCCCTCTTTCGAGTATTGAAAAGCAAAGGCATTACTCTGAGGACTAAGACAGTCCTGACTCAAGCCGGGGTGTTTTTTTAAATGAAAGACTTTTATGGAGGGCTCTTGAATCTGTTCTCACCATCCTTACAGTCACCTGTTGTGTCAAGCACATTTGGACATAGGCTGCCACCATCGATTTCAAAGCATTTTCTTTCTACTTGAGCTCTTGATAGCAGCTCTTTATTTTTCTTTCTTTAAAAAAAATCATTTTATTGAGGGCTCATACAAATCTTATCACAATACATACATCTACTGTGTGCAAAGCACATTTGGATATTTGTTGCCATCATCACTCTCAAAACATTTCCTTTCTACTTAAGTCCTTGGTATCAGCTCCTCATATTTCCCCTCCCTCTCTGCTCTCCCCACCCTCATGAATCCTTGATAATTTATAAATTATTGTATTTTTTATCATATACTGTCCAGTGTCTCCCTTCACCCACTTCCCTGTAGTCTGTACCCCAAGGTAGAGGTTATATGTAGATCCCTGTAATCGGTTTCCCCTTTCTACCCCACCTTCTCTCCACCCTCCCAGTATTGCCACTCTCACCACTAGTCCTGAAGAGAACATCTGTCCTGGATTCCCCATGTTTCTGGTTCCAATCCATACCAGTGTACATCCCCTGGTCTACCTGGATTTGTAAGGTAGAATTGGGATCATGATGGAGGGGGGGGGGAGGAAACATTTATGAACTAGAGGAAAGTTGCCTATTTCATTGTTGCTACATTGTACCTTGACTGGCTCATTTCCTCGCTTCACCTACAGATGGGGTTTGGCTTCCCAAGCCAGGGTATTTTCAGTTTCCTCATATATATGTGAAAGTTGGACATTGAATAAGGAAGACTGAAGGATGGATGCATTTGAATTGTGGTGCTGAAGAAGATTATTGGAAGTACCATGGACTGCTAACAGGACGATAAGATCTGTATTGGAAGAAATAAGGTCAGAGTGCTCTTTAGAAGCAAGGATGGCATGGAGGGATGGAAGAATAGAAAGGGAGAACCAACTTCAGGGATCTACACATAGCCTCCTCTCTGGGGCACGGACAACAGGGAAGTGAGTGTTGGGACACATTGTACGGTGTACAGGATGAAAATAATAACAATTTGTAAATTACTAAAGGTTCAAGGGGGAAGGGAGGGAGGAAGGGAAATATAGGGAACAGATACTGGGGGCCTGGATGGAGGGAGGATGTTTGGAGAGTGATGATGGCAATAAGTGTGTGAATGTGGCCTACATACAATTGATATTTGTATGAATTGTGATGGGAGTGGTATGAGCCCCCCCAAAATGATTCATTTTTTAAAAAATCCGTCACTTCTGCTTAACTAGCACACAGTATTAAATTAAAGAGAGTTTATGTAATGCACAAATTACTGGAAGACTGTTTGATTTTTCTCATAACTGAAAGAGAGGTTCTGTGTCATTCCTGCTTTGTGGAAAATTTTTTTTAATTGCTGAAATAAAAGCAAAGAATGTGGAAAAAAAAAAGAAGCAAGAATGGCAAGACTTTTCTTACATACTTTAGATTGTCTCAAGGAACTGGTCCCTGCACAAAGACATCATGTTTGGTAAGGTGGAAAGGCAGCGAAAAAGAAAGCCTTCCATGAGATGGGTTGTCACAATGGCCACGCCAACATGCTCAGGAACAGGAGCGATTGTGAGGATGACACAGGATGATGCAGTGTTTTATTCTGCTGGGCAAAGGGTTGCTATGAGTCAGTGCCAATTCAATGACACCGAACAATAACAATACAGAGGAGCAATAAGAAATCCTTTTACTTTTTTTTTTGCATCACTTCCTCTGGTGGTCGTGGGCGCTATCCAGTGCTGCTCCTGAGAGCGGCCTCTGGATTTGAACCGCCAAGCCTGCGGGCCGCAGTCTGCACTCAACCACAGATGCCACCGGCGCTCAGCCCAATGAAATCCTTTTACTTTTTAAAATTAATCTTGTTAAACCAATCAAAATAAACCATTTTCTTTATCATTGCACTTTTCAAATAGACTGCTTGATATCAAAGTTTCTCAGAATAGACAGAAAAATCTACATCATAAGGTAATCAAGATAGAGTTATTCTTGCTAAATAAAAGAACTGAGATTTTTAGACCACCCCATCCACCAAGTACATATGCATCCACATCTCTGTTGAATCGAGTTTTGACTCATACCCACCCTATTGAGGGTTTCTGAAGCTGTAAATCCTCAATGGATCAGATAGCCTCCTCATCTTTCTCTCAGAGAATGGTTGGTGGATTTCACACACACGCGTGTGCACAGACACATACACACACACACACACACACCAACCTTAGCAATCCAATGCTTATCCAGTGACACCACCAGATTTTAAACAATCTCATTATTAGCACCCGCCATGGCTGTCAATCTGATATCACTCTAACCAGTGGTTCTCAACCTGTGGGTTGACCCCTTTGGGGGTCAAACGATCCTTTCACAGGGGTTGCGTAGGACTATTGGAAAGCACATATTTCTGAGATACCACCACTCTATCCAACTCCAAGTGGGCCTGCCCACATACCAGATAGGCCCACATACGAGTACCCAGCATATGCTTCAAAACAAAATTCATTTCTTTGTCATTAGAAATAAATGTTTCACAATATAGAATGACATACTGTTTTTCTGATGAATCACTATGCTTTCATGGTGTTTGATTTGCAACAATGAAAATACATCCTGCATACTAGATATTTACATGATGATTCATAACAGTAGCAAAATTATAGTTATGAAGTAGCAATGACAATAATTTTATGGCTGGGGGTCACCATCACATGAGGAACTGTATTAAAATTAGGAAGGTTGAGAACCACTGCTCTAAACTAAAGGCAAACTCTCAGAACAAAACATAACAAAAGAACCATATAAGCTTGACAGTCTGTGAGCCCGGATTCAAACCCAGGATTATACAATGCTACCCAAGGCAAAGAGTGGAACATAATTTTAGATTATTATTTTTTAAAATAAATACAGTGATTCTTGGAAGATACTGACTCAATTTAATAACAATGACACACAGGTTTTAGCTAAGATGGAAGAAGATCAGACCCTGTGACAAAATTTGAACATCAATGAAAATTTTCTCAAAGGAAATCAACACAAGGACTCGTTTCCGTGTATTATAAGGGAAAAGAGTAACTAGAAATGGATTTTTCAACTTGATCACTGAAATTTCAAATTATTTCAAATACATTCAGTATATATATGAATCCCAAACCAGCATGTTGTTAGGGAAACGTCTAGGCTCGTTTATCTAGATTGAAGCTTTGGTTTCCCAGGGTCAAACAAAGTGCTTTAAAAACTCCGAGAACTCATTGCATTAACCATACAAAGCTTACTTACATTTCTTCTTAGATTAATTTATTTTGCTAGTTAGGTATCTTGTCTCTTGTTGTAAACATACTGAGCTCTCCAATAGGAAATTACCCTGCAAGAAAGCAATTTTGCTGTCTTGTGTCTAAGAAGCAATTTTCTAACTTGTCCTTTGCTATCCATGCTAGATTGTGCTTCCAGTAACAGTCATAATAGATGCCCCATTGAGTCAGCTTGATTCAGTCTTTGTTAATGGAAAAACTTAATTTAGATATCTCAAAGAATTTCCAAGTAGCCATGTATTTTCCAGACCTGGTCAGGTTATGGTAATCAAGTAGGCATATGAAGGTTTAAAAAAATGTCATGATGCTCATGGGGAGAAGACAAGACAGTCAGGGTACCGTGTAGCAAAGATGAAGAATACAATTTTCTTCTAGTTCTTCAAAGCTTCCTGCCCTGCTCTACCCACTCACCCTCTATCCTAATCACAATTCTACCTTACAAATCTGGTTAGACCAGAGGATGTACACTGGTACAGATAGGAACTAGAAACATGGGGAATCCAGGACAGATGATCCCTTCAGGACCAGGGGTGAGAATGGGGATACAGGGAGAATGGAGGGAAAATGGGGTAGAAAGGGAAAATCAATTATAAGGATCTACATATAACCTCTTCCCTGGGGTATGGACAATAGGGAAGTGGGTGAAGGGAGATATTGGACAGTGTAAGCTATGACAAAGTAATAATAATTTATAAATTATTTATGGTTCACGAGGGAGGGAGCAGCAGGGAGGGAAGGGAAAAATGAGGAGCCAGGCTGAGCCCGGTGGTGTAGTGGTTGAGTGCGGGACTGTGGCCCATTGGCTTGGCGGTTCAAATCCAGCAGCAGCTCTCTGGAAGCAAGGCTGGGTAGCTCCCACAACCACCAGAGGGCAGTGATGCCCCCCCAAAAAAAAGAAAATGAGGAGCTAATACCAAGAGTTTAAGTAGAAAGCAAATGTTTTGAGAATGATGAGGGCAACAAATGCACACGTGTGCTTGACATGTGTGATAAGAGCTGTATGAGTCCCCCAAAAACGAATTTTTAAAATGCCACGAGCGACGCGTGTCCATTGTTTGGAGTGGGAGTACCATAAGGGACTCGTGTACATTTGAATGTGTGCCTTCAATATAAACTTTCCCATTTTCAAGAAGGTTCCAATTTGTTAAAAGTTTAGGACTCTTAGACTGAAAAATTCCACAGGGTTTAAATAGTGCTGTATTGTTTTAAACCAAAGTCTACCTGAGAATTGCAACACTGTTGTGGCTGCAGGCAGCCCAATATTTCGGGTCCATCCACTGAACTAGCTCATCTTGGCATGGGGTGTCTTTAACTGCTCCATGGATGGCAACTATCCTCATGACTCTAAAATAGTCAACTTATGCCTTTGATTTTGTCTTTGTTGTTCTGATTTTGTAGCTTATGGAACCTGAGATCCTACCAACATGGAAATTTCTGGGGTAGCTCTTTGTATAGACCCAGACTTCTATTACTTGTGAGAAGTGGAGGTCAGCTCTTGCAAAGACAAAAACCCTTCAGTTTACCAAGAAGAAGAGCTAGAAGTACACAAGGAAGCAGAGTTCAAAATTGAAGTGGTTTAACACCCTAAGATGACTCTTGAGAGTCCATGAAGACAAGTGATGAGTTCAAGAGGCTCATGCTGATACCAACGCTTTGAGTCCTCAACTTCTCAGGGTCGTGGAAATCATATCCCACCATTCAGACACTAAGAAAATTCAAAATGTGAACTGGAGTCTGTTAAAAATCAAGGTAATTTGTTTTATCGAAGGAATAAAAGAAATTCAAATTGGAGAAAACACTGAGTTCATAAAATTAAGTAAGCACACTAGTCAATAGAATTTTTCGCAGGACTTAAGTACAGAAAATTTAGGAGTTTATAAAGAAAATTCTGATTGGTTAGTATTTACAGAATATGCTTCAGCATTTAAAAGACAATGACATGACTTATTAACCAGGCCTTCTTAGAACCAATTGTGCAAGGGAAAATATGGTCCGCAATCGCTTATTATTTTAATTATGTTCCTGACACCCCACCATACATACTGAGTTTGCTAAGAGGAGTTAAAGTATACTTCAATCGCTGTAGGTAAAAATAAAGCTACAGAAAGATGGAGTCTAAAATAAAATGGAGTGTAATTTTGACCTGGGTCAGGCACTTTAGTTATGTCAAATGTCTCAGCTTTGCAGGTTTGCTTCCACACTATATTACTAAAACAATATAGAGAAAACATAGATGACATCATACTAAATCCCAGATACAAGGGAAACATATTTATTACAGGAATATAATAAATAAATAAATAATAAATATTCGCTAAGACCAAGTTGAATTTAACCTTGATAGACAAGAGCGTTTACTTCACCATTTTAAGCCTATCCAATAAGACATATATGTGTGTTGTTTCATAGAAACGTCCAATACCAGTTCTTTTTTTTGTGTGTGGCATCACTTCCCTCTGCTGGGAGTGGGCAATACCAGTTCTACATTAAAAACAAAAGAATAAACAACAAAAAAACGCCTGAGAACTAAGAGCAGCGAATCCTTTCTAAACATAAGAAGGAACAATTTCACACATTCAAACCTTCTCAACATGAGAATCTCTGCGGTTTTGTGTTTTGTTTTGTTTTTGTAAAAACTACTGGCCCAGACCAATGGAATCTGAATACTAAGTGATCTGAATCCTTGACAACAAAGTAGAAAATAACTCCCCTATATGAAACTGCATTAAAAACAAGGAATATACCAGATATATCTGTACACCGTGGTCACTTTTACTTAACAGTATTTTGGAAGTCTTGGCTCCTGGACTAAAAGAAGAAACAAAAGTAAGTGTTAAAATAAAGGATAAAATTTACTATCAGAGGTGGATTTTAAAAAGTCATGTGTAACCACTGTGATTATGTACTTAGAAAACCCCAGGGTAAAGTGACCAGATTTTGACATTGGTAAAGTGGGACACTCTTGATGGGGGTGGGGTGGGGGTAGGGGGGCCTATTCCTTTCTCATTGTCCCGCCATTCCCCAGCTTGTCCTGAATTCTTTCCAAAATTTAAAACGCCGCAGGGCGCAGGAAAAATTGTTTAAAATCGGTACACAAAAGCTGGAAGTTTGCTCACCTTACCCAGGGGGAACAACTGAAATACTTAAAGAACTTGTATGAGAATTTACTTATGTACCAAAGTAACTTTCCTATTTATCAACAACAATACAAGTTAGAAGATGACATGACAAAGAGGATTCTATTTGGATTATTATCTAAAAGAAAATGGAACTAACAAAAACATGTGAAAACTAGATAAAGGACATGACAAAACTTCGTTTTGAGAACATAGACCAGATCTGTGGTTTTAAAACTGAACCTTTTGGATTATTGAAGCAAAATTCATTTCCTCTGCATTGAAGGAGACAAATGGGACTGAGTCTGGGGGCCACAGGCTCTCATCTTGTTTTCCTGAAGCGGCTTCACGCATACGCTTTCCGTGTTGACAGCCAAATAAGGTTTTATTTGATCAAAGTTTTTCGCTACTCTAAACAACAAATAAATACAGTAGAACCCCGGTACTTGACCGAATCAGTACTCGACATAATCGGGTTTCGGCACGAAAGGCTGACAAAATTTTGCACGGGAACTCGAACAAAACATCAGCATCCGACCGGACACACGTGATTCTTGTCAACAAAAGCAGTTCGTGTTTCGGTCACTGGGTGTTAGTTGGCGTTTCTTTCTTTCTTTTTTTTTTAGTATGCGTTGTTTAAACCTTTTGTGGTTGTGTCCCAAGCATTTTGCTAGAACGCATATTTTTTGTGGCTTTTTTGAAAATCATCATGATAAGGAACTGGTTAACTTGTTATTGATAATTTAGTAAACCCTTTTCAAAAACAGTTAAGGAACCGCCAACAGGAGACTACATGAGACAGATTTTTTTTTTTAAGAGAAAGCCAGCCAGGTGCTAGTGAAAAAGGCAGAGAAGGGAAAAAAAACTCCTGAAAAGCAGCTACCAGTTGAGTTGAATGAAAGGGATTGGTTCCTCTTCCAAACAATGACTCTCCACACCTCCTCTCCACATCTGTGTCCCCAGATCCAGATCTGCCTCAGTCTCAAGGTATGAGCCATACTGTAGTTGTTAAAAACTTTTTAAATGTTGTGTTTCTAATTTAAATTATATTATTTAACGCTGAACTTATTTACTTTGAAATTTCTGTGTAATGTTTGTATAAAAGACAAGATTAGAGTGAAAACGTGGTGGTCGAGACCAGATTAATCTTTTCAGTTATTTCTTATGAAAAAATTGATTTGGAACTTGACTGCTTGGCCTCTTGATGCTCCTTCTAGAATGTGTTTGCGTCGAGGTCTGGAGTTCTACTGTACTTGAAAATCTCTAACTTAGCTAATATGCCTGATAAGAACATCCCATTTCCTTTGTTCTGAAGGCACTTTTATAAGGATCTTACCAACGGTCTCACAAAAGTTATAATTTGAAGCTATCTTACTCTCCAGCTCTTTTTAGTTTTCCATGACAGCACTTTTTTTTTTTACCATTTGGGAAATAACGGTGGCATTTGAAATAATGGCCGTAATTGTCTAGATGTTCACAACTCAGCAAAATACTGATGTTAGTGGATTTCGAAAACAATCTGAAAGAAATTATTGACACTGGTGCCCGGGAGTGATATGTGAGAACCATGAGTCTAGTGAAAGAGATGGGGTTTGGTCTGTGGGGTCTTGATGTTGGTTCATCCTTCTGCCAACTGAGATGAATTAGAAGGAGTAGACTTTGGCCAGGGCACTTGGGTCAATTAGTCAAGGGGAGAAGTAGGACCGTTTCTTGGATTGAGAAAACAGAGAACGGACTCACCTTTGAGGAAACCACCTTAAAGGGGAAGGGATGCGGCATGAAGTGATTTGGGTTGAAATGGCATCAGAAGCAAAGACTGGCTAGAGGGGCAGCTTGTCTGGAGGCATTTTCTCTACATCTGACCAGAAAGTAGGCAGCTTGAACTGCCAATTGCTCTGTGGAAGAAAAGGTCAAGTGATCTGCTCCTGTAAAGATTATAGTCTAGAAGATTACAGCTTATAGTATAACTACAGAGTACCTATACTCTGCCCTATAGAGTTCTTACGAACTGGAACCAGCAACACATCTTTTGCACATGTGCCTGTCGATCCTGACTCTGTGCGTAAGTGGAAGAAATGGAAGCCAGTGACAGGGCCATTTTGATCACTTTTATTAGTCTGAGTCTTTGAAATTAATCAAGACATGCTTTGTTTGGTAGACCAAAAAGCCTCTTATCATTTGAATGATGTTTCTTCGTTTCTTTTTTTTAAAAAATTATTTTATTGGGGACTCATGCAACTTGTATCACAATCCATACATACGTCCACTGTGTCAAGCACACGCTTACATTTTTTGCCATCATCATTCTCAAAACATTTTCTTTCCACTTGAGCCCTTGTTATCAGCTCCTCATTTCCACTCCTCCCTCCCGCTCCCCCCTCTCATGAACTCTTGATCATTTAGAAATTATTATTAGTTTGTCATATCTTACACTGCCTGATGTCTTCCCTCACCCACTTTTCTGCTGTCCATCCCCCAGGGCGGAGGTTATATATATACCTTTATAATCAGTTTCCCCTTTCTACCCCTCTAGAATGGTGCTTTTTCTTGTAAATAGGTACCGCTGGATCCAGCCTATATCGTACACCTTGTTCCAGGGTCTGGTTGGTTTCGGGTTCACCTCTTTCATGAACCTCTCGCCCTTGATCCAGTTTCAGCTCATACCAACCCTTTGCACGGTGGCCATCCCATAGAGTGTCCAACGCTGGCGTTTTGACAGATGCAGCTCGCTCATCTTTCTCCCAGAGAACAGACTGGGGGATTCCAACCACTGAGTTTGGGGCTAGCAGCTGAGCACTTACCGTATTTCTCAGACCATAAGACACACCCAGTTTCTAGAGCAGGGAAACAAGAAAAAATATTCTGAACCAAATAGCACCAGTGTACGAAAATGTTCTGGGGTACCACACCTTCAGACCATGAGACACACCCTTGTTTTCCCCCCGCTTTTTTTGGAGGGAGTAGTGTGCCTTATGGTCTGAAAAATATGGTAAACGCTGCACCACCAGGCCTTCCTTTTAGGTTCATAAAATGGAGCGAATCACTTCTAGTTTGTAGTAACAAACAAGAGAGATGATCCTTGAGTATCCTAAAACCTGTCCATCTATATTACATCATGACAGTCAAATTTACCAAGCTCATTTTGTGATGAAATGCCAAGATGATATCAATGTTACAATGTCACGTTGTTGTTTTGTGTGATTATGAACTGGTTCTGATTCAGTCCTTCACCATCTTCACAAATTTTGTTATGTTTGAATCCATTGTTGCAACCATTGTATTCACTCTGTCTTGTGGAAGATCTTCCTGTTTTTTGTTTTTTTTTTTTTTTGATGATGATGATTCTGTTTTACCAACCAGGGACTAGTCCTCCAGATGACATGTCCAAATGCAAGAGAAAGTTCTCAGCATCCAAGGAGCAATCTGGCTGTATTTCTTCTAAAACAGATTTGTTTGGTACATTAAGTAGTCTGACAATACCATAATCTAAACGCATTCGTACTCCAATTTTCTCTATTCACCGATACCATTGACAATAAAATTATGGTTTTTATTTTTAATGAAATTTACCACCATTTCAGACCTACATAACTCCAAGTAAGAACTAACAATTCATAGTTTGAGAAATTAAATGTAGTCAGAAGATGTGTTTGTGTCCCATGCAAATTATCCTAATTTCAAAACTATTCATGTACTGAAAGCAAAGGAATAAATGTTCATTTTATTAAAAAGTAGTAGTTCTTTCTGAGTGAAAATGCAACTCACACCCCCAAACTTCAGTTGGAAATGGAAGATTATTAGCATTATAATTTATGTAAATGGACTGTTCTATTCATGTAAAGGTAATTGGTATCTCTCAATCTTATGATAATTATTACATAAATAGATCATAATTAATGTGTGAGGATTTCATTTTGTACTCAAACCCTTCTTGTTTAAAGGGTCTACTATATTATAATAATCGAACTTGAAAGGAATCGACTCATGTGTGTTCCAATGCTTTTTTTTGTTGGTATTTTTAAAATTCCTTTTTGTTAAATTTTGGTGGGCACACTAATTGCTATTGAGTCACTCAGACTCTTGGTGACCCCATAAGTCTCAGAATAGAACTGTGCTCTCTAAGTTTTTCCAAAGGACTCTTTTAATGGTTAGCTGTTGGTTTGTTGCCTTTATGCCCTAAGCTCACAGATCGAGCATATGTTTATGAATTTCACAGGAATATTTTTTAATGTTCTGACTGGGTTTCAAGATCATAGCTCCATAACTGCTCCCTCCTTAGCCATGAAACTAGAAGAACTGAATGGTGCCAACCTATTGTTACTTAATGTCTCCTGGATGATGTTACTGAATGTTACTGAACAATGAATCCTTATTAAAAGGGGGAAATTGTGAATCAGAATTTAAAATTCTTATAGAATTCACATTTACCGGCCCTATTGAGATGATTGGAGGAAGCTTTGAAGCTATTTCTCTGAGCGAAATATTCAAATCATGAGCTGAAGCCATCTTCAAATTTACCACCCTCGCTCAAGTAGTGAAGATTGCTGAGTCTGAGCACTGTACTCTTTAAAACAAATTTCTGTATGAAATTCAACAGACAGCAGTCACTTTAAATAATAAATTATCACCATCAGGCCACTATTGAGGTAGATAAGAGAGGAGAGACACTTGTTCTAAAGGAAATGGCCAAGAAAGAGGGTGAACTCAGAGGTGACTAAGAAGAGGATGCTCGCATACCCCGTCCCTGTGGCGAGCTCCTCAGATGAGTCTATGGATGGTGCAGTCCAGGTAGTGCTGAGCCGATGAGTGAGCTCGTTAAGTAGCCCAGCTCCAGGGGCACTATATGACCTTGTGGAAACTGAGGGCAAGCCTCAGCAGAGCAGCCTCCGAGCAGCCTCCAGACTGTGCACAAGGGAAGGACAAAGAAACAACGTGAAGCTGAATCCCACCTCAACCCTGAATTCTTCGTGACCGGGAGTGAACTGGAGAAAAGGCACAGCTCATTCATTGTGCTTGCCTTGACTGAATTTTGTAGAAACTGCTTTTGCTGTCTTTGCCTTTGTTTTAACAAGTTGAGGTATTGCAGCACACTTAGATTGCGTAAAACTACTGCAGTTCTTTTACACCAACGTGTGCTAATTTTTGTCTCTGTCACATTTTCAAACTTTTTCATAATACCATTGTGCACTTAACAGATTACAGTCTAGTGTAAAAACAGCTTTCATATGCACAGGGAAGGCTTTAAAACTCATGTGACTTCTTTATTGTGATATCCATTTTTATTGTAATGGTCTGAAACCACATTCAGTATCTCTAAAGTATGTTTATTACCACAATAATTCCCATAATAATCTAATAATCAGAACATATATCTTCCTTAATTTAACAACACA
>PVJH01034759.1:0-10172 GCA_004026705.1 Nesogale talazaci
TCATGAATTCTGACTCCAGAGTAGTAGATACTGAGATTGAATCCTAAGGATGATTTCTGCAACACCTAATTTATGTCTCACAATCCTGAAAACTCTTTCCACATAATTCCAGGTAATCCAAAAACAGTTTGTTCCAATAAAACCATGTGTAATTAAGTGAAACTTGAATGAAAACTGCAAGATTGTCTGATTGACATAAAAGATACAGGTAACACCAGGCTTTCCCTATATCCACAGTCCAGGACCATGGCAGAGTTAATCCCAAGAGTCAGAAGAGCCATTAAATGACTTGGTGCAAGTAAGACAGATGGAACCTAGAAAACAACAGCAACAATAACAAGATGAGTGTCAGAACTTGACCATGCTTCTATTTCAAATGCTATTACATGTATAAAGGCAGCGCTACTGGGGTGGTGGTCATGCACTGGGCTGATAACCACAAGGTCTGTAGTTTGAAACCACCAGTTGCTTCTCAAGAAAATGATGAAGCTTTCTACTCTGGTAACAAACTGCAGTTTTGGAAACCCACTGGGGTAGTTCTACCCTGTCCTAAAGGGTGTTAAGAGTTTGTGTCAACTGGATGCCAGTGAGTTACATGTATATAAAAACACTCCTGATAACATTATACTTAATTATGTGTCTAGTCATTCATGTTATGGCATGACATTAAATAAGCTCAAAGATTAATCTGAATTTATGCAATTAAGAAGCACTATAATAATAATTTTCCCATTTAATTTTTTTAAATAAAAAATTTTAATAAAAATTTTAAAATAAATTATTTTATTGGGGGTTCTTACAGCTCTAATAACAATACATCCATCGTGTCAAGCACATTTTTTTATTATTATTATTATTTTTTTTTATTTTAGGTATCATTGTCCTCTGGTGGTGGGAGTAGGAGGCCCAGCCTTTGCTCCCGTGAACTGGAATCGAACCTCCATCCCAGTGGGCTGCAGTCCCGCGCACAACCACTATGCCACCGGGGCTCAGCATGTCAAGTACATTTGTACATACCGTATATACTTGACTATAAGCCAACTGGAGGGGCTGAGCCCCGGTGGCATAGTAGTTGTGTGTGGGATTGCGGTCCACTGGGGTGGAGGTTCGATTCCAGCAGCGGCTCCATAGGAGCAAAGGCTGGGCCTCCTACTCCCACCACCAGAGGGCAGTGATACCCCTCCCCCCAAAAAAGCCAACTGGAATGTCAGCCAAGACATCTAATTTTACCACAAAAAATGCATTAAAATTTGCTAAATACTTGGCTTATACACAAGGATATGTGGTATGTTACCAACATCCTTTTCAAAACATTTTCTTTCTATTTGAGTCCTTGGTATCAGCTCATTTTTTCCCTCCCTCCCCCACTCTCCTGCCCTCATGAACCATTGATAATTTATAAATCACTATTTTCATATCTTGCACAGATCGCTATCTCCCTTCACGTTTCCGTTGTTCATCACCCTGGGGGGGGGTGGTGGTGTTATATGTTGATCATTGTGATGGCTTCCCCAAATGTAAACATTCCTTTTTTTTTTAATATAAACATTCTTTTTTTTGGGGGGGGGGGCATCACTGCTCTCTGGTGATGGGAGTAGGAGGCCCAACCCCACTGCTGGAATTGAACCTCTGTCCCAGTGGGCCGCAGTCCCGTCCCGCGCACAACCACTACGCCACCGGGGCTCAGCCCAATATAAACATTCTTAAGCTAAGTTGCTTCACTCTGAGTGACAATTACAAATTATTTTTTATTAGTTCTTGTTCCGTTCCTTTTCAAAAACAGGAGTTTTAAAAAGAGGTTCAGATATACTCAAATGAAAATGTCAAGAGACAAGTTCCCTTATCACCAAAATGAAAATAGAGTTAACATTTGTGACTTTATTCCCAAGATCTTTACCATGAACTGTATTTTAAAACTATAGTAGAGAAATCAAGTTATATTGCCCCTTATCCTAAAAAAATTATTTTGCAGTCCTATGACTTTTTCAGTGAAAATTTATCAGATCTTGTATACTTCAAATATCAGGCAAATATTTAGCCAAAATGTTTAACCAAATGGCAGACAAAAATAAAGGTTATTTCTATTATCTCTGTAGTTATAGTAGGTTCTGATCAGACACAAGAAAAGGCAACCAATAATAATGAAAATTCTTGCTGTCACTGAGTCAATTCCAAGGCATGGAGAGCCCATGTGTGCAAGTTTAATTGCTTCCATGGGCTGTCAAGGCTGTGGCCTTTGAAAGCAGATTGTAAGGCCTGTCTCTTAAATGGGTTTCAACTGCCAACCTTTTGGTTAGTCATCACTTTGTACCAGCCAGTGGCCATTACCTAAACGATAAGACATAAGAGCAACTAACACTGTAAGAAAGTACAAATAGGGCTGAGCCCTGGTGGCGTAGTGGTTGTGCGCGGGATTGCGGCCCACTAGGATGGAGGTTCAATTCCAGCTCTCAGGAGCAAAGGCTGGGCCTCCTACTCCCACCACCAGAGGGCAGTGAGGTCTAAAAAAATAAATAAATAAAAAGAATGAAAATAACAGGGCTGAGTCCCGGTGGCCTAAGTGGTTGAGTGCGGGACTGCGGCCTGCTGGCTTGGCGCTTCAAATCCAGCCGCGGCTCTCAGGAACAGCACTGGGTAGTGCCCACGACCACCAGAGGCAGTGATTGCCCCCCTGCAATCCCCTCCCCCAAAAAGAATGAAAATAGCTATGCTCAGCCAAATAAATGAAATAAATTGCCAGTGTAAACAGAAATTAGGTTACATTGTCATTTGGTCCCCCAAACACAATGGATGGTATATAAACAATAATATCAATAAAAGGTGAACTTTTAAGTTTAACTTTGAGTGCCTTTAAAGTAGCAGTTTTCAACCTATGGTCTACGACCAGGGGTCAAAGGACCCTTTCACAGGGGTTGCTCAATCCATAACAGTAGCAAAATTACATTTATGAAGTAGCAATGAAAGTAATTTTGGGCTGAGCCCCGGTGGCGTAGTGGTTGTGCGCGGGACTGCGGCCCACTGGGACGGAAGTTCAATTCCAGCAGTGGGGCTGGGCCTCCTACTCCCACCGCCGGAGAGCAGTGATGCCCCCCCCCCCCCAAAAAAAAACAACAACAACAACAAAAGAAAGTAATTTTATGGTTGGAGATCACCACAACATGAGGAACTGTATTAAAAGGTCACGGCATTAGGAAGGTTGAGAACCACTGCTCTAAAGAGAAGAAATTCCTTAAAAACAGAATGTTGCATTTCTGAAACAGTCTATTCATTTGGTGTAAAATCAGGTACCTCAAAGTACTTGAAGAGAACACGGGCAAGTGTCTCTCTGAAGTGAGAGGGGCATAACACTGACTCGATGACCACGACTCGGCGGTCCCTGGGGTTCACCAACAGATGCCTACATGACATACAGCATTGAAAAGTAACAAGTACAGTTTGGTCAATAATGCCATTAGATTAGGGTAGAGAAACTGCATTTTAGTTTACGGTGCCTTATGACAAAACACATCTTTATTACTGTCAAACAGTGACAGTGCTTCTGACCTCTTCCTATGAGCATATACTGTGCCAGAAACTTTACATCTTATCAATTCATTTATTTCAGAAAATTACAACTACACCTACTAAGATTACTACCCAGAACCATTAGAAACCCTCTTCTTTTGTCTCAAGTTACAAAGCTAACTTGGCTCACATGATTGCAATTATAGATTTTTAACTTAGAAATTACTTTGTAGGGCTGAGCCCCGGTGACATAGTGGTTGAGTGCGGGACTGCGGCCCACTGGGTTGGTGGTTCAAATCCAGCAGCAGCTCTTCAGGAGTAAGGCTGGGCCTCCAACTCCCACCAAAGGGCAGTGATGTCCCCCATCCCCTAAAAAAGAAAGTACTTTGTAATCCTACTACCCAGAAATTACCATTGATAGTAATTTGTAAATGTTTTCATTTTCATAGTTGTGCATGAATAACAGTTCATACCAGACAAGCTATTCTACAAACTGTTTTTACTGAACAGAATACTTAAGACGTCTTTTTCTTTTTTTGCATCACTGCCCTCTGGTGGTCATGGGCGCTACCCAGCCTTGCTGCTGCTGAATTTAAACCGCCAAGCCAGTGGGCTGCAGTCCTGTACTCAACCACTATGCCACCGGGGCTCTGCCCCTTAAGCCATCTTTATAAGCACATTCAGAACTTTTTTTTTTTAACATGACTGAACTGTATTTCACTGGGTGGATATTCAGTTAATTTAATTATCTAACTCCTTTTGTTAATGTTCATTTGATTTCTTTTCTCAATTGCCTTATGCTCGCCAATTTTCAAGTCTTCCAAATATAGTTTTTAAAAGGTTGAAAATTAAAATGACAATAGAAGCTAACTTTTTTGCATCAGATAGAATACAACCAATTATTACTATGACTGGCATTAGGAAAATCTACCTAATCACAAAAGCTGAAAAAAGAGACATCATCTTACCTGAAATACAGGATGTGGATGAATTCCTTCAGGTAGGAATATAATTCTTCTGTATTGACATTATACTGAACAACTTTAATAGGCTATAAATTTTAAGAGGATGCATTAGTTTTTGCATTAATTTATATTAAGAAAATAAACTAAAATCAGTGATGACCCCCCAAAAAAAAAACAAAACTAAAATATGCTTATTTTATCACTAAAGACTGCTAATAATTCAAAGGCAATTTGTACTAGGAAAATGCAAAATATAGGGTAAGCTTTTAAATTAATAGTCCTTAATAACTAGCATGTTTAAAGGGATGGAATCTTTTCGGTTTGAAGGGAAAAAGTTATGTACACAGCAAAGAGCTGTCCTTATCTGTTTTTCCTTTGTCTGACTTGTAAATTTGATGCTACTAAGGAAAAAAATAAGCATCAATTAAAAAGACACTAATTCCCTAGA
Source organism: Nesogale talazaci (assembly GCA_004026705.1). NCBI lineage: Eukaryota > Metazoa > Chordata > Mammalia > Afrosoricida > Tenrecidae > Nesogale > Nesogale talazaci. Next base: position 4,918 of record PVJH01034759.1, read on the forward strand.
ATGGTACCTTCAAATATTCCAATCTTAGCTCAGTTTCTGTTAGCCAATCTTAAAATTCTTTGATATGTATTAAACTTATAGTTATTAAGTTATAGGCCAGTCCCTGGAAAAAAGAGATCATGGATGATAAAGTAAAAGGGCAGTGAAAAAGAGACCGTTGAGATGAAAGATAGGCACAATCTGATACCTTTTTTTTTGGGGGGGAGGTCGGGGGACATCACTGCCTCTGGTGGTCGTGGGTGCTACTCAGCACAGCTCCTGAGAGCCGCTGCTGGATTTGAACCGCCAAGCCCGCGGGCTGCGGTCCCACACTCAACCACTTACGCCACCGGGGCTCAGCCCAGATAGACACATCATATGTATCAAGGGGCTCAAGCATAACAATCGTGAGGAGGGCCCAAGACTGGGCAGGGTTTCGTTCTGTTGTACATCAGGCCACTAACTCAGAACCAATTTGATGGTATCTAACAACAACATAGCCCTGCGAAAGTGTTTTACTAAGGTTAATTCTTTTTTTTCTTTATAATAAAAGTACAGAAAAGGCCACCCTACAGAAAGAAAAGTTGATCCGAGGTGATTGGCAGTGGGGAGGCGGAGGAGATGCAGAGTAACTATCAAATGGATACTAGGTAGATAATGTCTAAAAACTTGATACATTTACCAAGAGCTGTACAATTAAAACACAAACAATACGAGGTGCACAATGAGACCAAAATGTCTCCTAGAAATGAGCCAGCGTGTATATCCAGCACTGCTCTAGTCATTCTTAGCTAAAGTTTAAAATATTTTACCAAGCAGCATTTATTTTACTAATTTGTTTAAAAACATACCTTAGGCAGGCCAGTTCTTTTTATGGTACTAGGAATTATACATCTAGGACTAGTTTCTCCAGCAAATCCACATCTGCAAATAATTAAAAATTGAAATATTTTACTTAAGATTTTGTCTAAATATTTATTACAGAAGCAAGTTTTTCTGTACTTGTTTTCTGTACTTGTTTCAAAACAGTGATCAGAGAAACATTAGGAAACGGATTGGGCTAAACTGAGGCAGGCCGAGCCCCACTCCCTGAACATCCCTGGAGATCAGCAGTTGCTCCCTGGAAGACCTGTTATTGTTAGGTGCTGTCCAGTCCCCACTCAGTGCCACTATGTGTACATTAAAAAGAAACATTGCTTAGTCTTGTGCCTCACTCACAACACTATGTATGAGCCCATAGTTGCAGTCACTGTGTCTATCAATCAATCTTCCTCTTTTTCTCTTTCCACTTTACCAAGTATGGTATCGTTCTCCAGTGAATGATCTCTCCTGGTGCATCCAGAGTGAGGTGAAGCCCTGTCAGACTAACTTCTGAGAACAGTCTAGCTGTACTTCCTCCAAGGCAACTTGTTTGTTCTCTGGCAATCCGTGATAATTTCAATTGTCTTCATTAACATCATCATTAAATGCATCAGTTCTTTTCTGGTGTTTTAAAATCATTGTTCAATTTTCACATGCTTATGAGGAGAATTAAAATACCACTGCGGAGAGCAGTGATGCCCCGCCCAAAAAATAAAATAAAAAAAAATAAAATAAAATACCACCGCATGGGTCAAGCTCATTTCAGTCCTCAAAGTGCTATCTTTGCTCTTTAATACTCGAAGGGAGTTTTTTGTGCAGCAGATCTGTTCAATGCAATACATTGTTTGCTTTCCTGACAGCTGGTTTCTGTAAATAGATTGTGGACCCAAATAAAATTAAATCCTTGACAACTTCTAGCTTTTCTGTTTTTCATGATTTTGTCTATTGGACTAGTTGTGGGGGTGTTCTTCTTTATACTGAATTATAATCCATATTGAAAGCTGTATTCTTTGACATTCATTACTAAGTGCTTCAAGTTCTTCACTTTCAGCAAGCAAGGTTGGGTCATCTGAATGGAGCAGGTTGTTGGTGAGCTTTCCTCCTTTTTATTCACATAATCCATTTCTCTGATGATTTGCTCAGCATACAGACCGAGTTTAAGTATGATGGTCCGTAAACCCCTTAAATTCTGTGTAAATATTTTACAAATTATGTGAACTTGTTACTTTCACCTCGCTCTGAAAGGGATCTCTGACATCCAAAAGACTGAGACCCACCGTTTTAAAAAGGCGCCCTGATGGCCTTGTTGGGTTGGCACTGCCAGCTAACTGAAACACCTGCAGACCAAACCCACCAGCCGCTCAGTCGGAGAACGAGCTGGTTTATCTGCCCCCCTAATTATTTATAGTCTCTGAATCCCTATATTCGGTCACAGAGTCAGAGTCGACGCACAGGCAATGGGGTTTTTGCTTGTTCATGCTAGTGCTTACATGCTGCACCTTATAGGTTAAATTTCCTGATCAGTGCGTTTAGGGGGTGCCAACAAACGATCTCAGAGTCTTTATCGACAGGGTTTCGTTTTTTTGTTTACGTGTTAAGCCTTCCTAATTTGACTGCCTACCCTGGAAGAGAAAAGGCTACACCTATCTGTTTTGCCAGCAGCTACAGTGGCCCCACTAGGTCGTTAAACAGGGTGGGAAGCGACTCTGTGGGCGAGTCGCGACCACTCACGTCCACTCATCTTTCTATTGGGGGGCGGGCAGGGGGGAGAGGGCGCCATTTCCCGCGGGCCCCAGACGCGGCTTCCGACCGCTAAGCCCCTGGGTGTGGACAGGAGGGGGCCTTGGGGCTCGGTGGCCGGCCCTCCCCTCGGGCGGGCCGCCTGAAGGCCACGCCGCGTCACTCACTTGGTAAAAGCCTCTCCCAGGTCTATCACGACTGCCGTTTTCTCCCCGCCGCTCCCCAGACCCTCGTACAGCGGCATGGTGGCGCAGAGGCGGGCGACGAGGGTGAGAAGAAAAACGCAGAGCTGAGGGACTACGGGCCGGGGCTCTCGGGGGCGGGCCCGGGGCGCGGCGCGCGGGGGGCGGGGTCGGCGGCGGCGGGGGCCTTGCGCGGTCGCGGCGCTCGAGGTCGGGGCTGTCTCAGACTGTGCCTCATTCTGCGTTGGCCCCCAAATCCTTGCAGGCGTTTCCATCTTGGAAGAAACATGGAGAAAAAAGCGCTAGTCACGGCTGGTGTGGGTGCGCCGGGATCGGAGGGTAGCCTCGAAAGAGATCAGGCGCGCGGGACGCCCGCGGGGGGCGGAGCCGGCTTCCCACGGGGTCCTTGCGGCGGGAGCCGCCCTCGCCCTCGCCCTCCGCGGACGCCGGAGCCGAGCACTGGTGCGCGGCGGCCCCCGGGCTGCCCGGTGATCTCATCTCTGCGGCAGCTGAGAAGGGAAATCGGTTCAAAGGCTTTGATTCGGGCAGCCCTGGGATAACATCTACTCAGCCTTTATTCAGTGCCAGCTGCTTTGCCAACTGCCGTTTAATCTGCGCAAGAAATGCCGAGAATCGGTGGTATCATTTTACATATATGGAAACTGAAACTCGGAGGGGTGAAATAGCTTTTCCTCCGTCCCACTCGCGGCATCTGACTTTATTACGTTAAAACCTGTATTGCTGACACTATTGTAAAATGGGAATCAATATGTGCAGACAACTTTATTTGGGAGTCGTTCTGCAGGTTTTTATTGCCGTCTAAAAGAAAGCAATGAAATACATCTATCTTAGGAATACATCTCTCTTAGCGGGGGACCAGGTGGTTTAGAGGCAAGAACTATGAACTAAAGGTTCCTGATCACTCAGAAGCCCAGGAGCTGTGTGATCCCAGAAAAGTTGCTGTCTGTCTGAGGATGGGATGCACACACAATAGGAATTCCCTATTAGTGGGCTTTTGACCCTAAAATTTCACCTACTTATTAATGCAGAAGTTGCCCACAGAAAACTGCTGTTGTGTGCTTGTTCCATGCCTTGTTCTATGACTTTAGGAAAGAGAATGACTTGTCCCTCAGGATATCGATCTTCTGTAGATGTCAGGACCTCCTTACAGTGAATGAGGTCTTTCCATAATTAGCAAATAGGCTGAGTAGTGCACAAACTTGGACAACGAGTTATTAGTAAAAAATTCAATGATGGATGAGCTTCCTGAAAGCTACTTGGAAGAGGTAAAAGGATGAAGTTACAGATATGATAGGGAAAGAGACTTCCAAAAAGAATGGGAAAAGATGAAGCATGTGACTTAATAGGGTCAGAAATCCTTGCTTGGGTCCAATTATGATTTCTGACACTCAAATCCTGAAAGCCTTTGATTATTTGTTTTCTTTTTCCCCACTTTTAGGGTTCTGTAGCGAAAGATATATAGATATAGATATAACATAAGAAATAAAGTTAGTTCATCTATAAAGCAGTACAAATGGCTCAGTGCAACTCACTTTCGTGCGATAGCTAATAACACTGGCAGTCCTTTTAAGTCTTGCGGACCTCAGGGTAGGTCTCCGGGGAGCAATTCAGGCTATCCGGCCACAGGCAGCAAATAGCAAGACAGCTCACCACAGTCAGCAGATGACAGAGTCCCTCAGTCCCCAGCTCAAGAGATGTACATCCCAGTAACATGGTGAAGTGGGTCTTGAAGGAACCTCAACTTGCAGTGACACAGTCCCTGGGTTAGGTGTCCCACAGGTCGTGTAGCTTGCAAATAGAGGCACAGAACAAGCAAGGCGGCCACAGACTCGTTCCCTGATCAAAGAGCAAGACAAGAAGGGTGAGGCTCGCCTAGCCATTCATCTCTCTGCCCTTCAGTTAATCCCACAGGAGTTCACTGGCCAGGTTGGCACAATAAACCTGCCTATCACACCCCCAATAATTTAATTGAGTTTTATCTCTATGTCATACACTTCCCTGATTCAGTCATATTTTAAGGGTGTATATACTTCACCACAATCAGTTCTAGAGTATCCTCCCCACTCCTGTATTCATGATTTGCTCATTTCCCCTTAAACTGACCCCCATGAGCCATTAATCCAGTTAGTATCTCTATATAGCCACCCTTTCTGTGCTTTGTAAACTGAGAAACATGAGAAAAATAAAAGCAGTAGATCTAGATTAAAAAGTATGGAAGAAAATATTTCTGGCAGTATTCAACCAGAGAAAAAACTTCCGTCAAGAAAAAAAGCAAGAAATATGTAAAACTAGGACAAGCTAAAATGGCTCAAGAGGGAGATAAAACGACCAGGCTATCATTTTACCCTAGTCCCACCTCATAATCAAGTTTGCAATAGTCTCTTTTTTGTTTTTTTCTCTTTTGGGCATCATTGCCTCTGGTGGTCGTGGGAGCTACCCAGCCCTGCTCCTGAGAGCCGCCGCTGGATTTGA
>PVJH01034759.1:10272-20417 GCA_004026705.1 Nesogale talazaci
TTCTTTGATAGTGAGGCGTCATCTGCTTTCTTAGGCACACTTTTCTGTGGCACCCATATCCTCAGTGGTCTCTTCACGACGGTGAGCATAGAACAGGGTCATGTCATAAGAGCTAAATATTCTTGGATTAGGCCTAGGGTTAGGTGGGAATCCACAGTCCTTTCATGTGTCCACAGATTTCACCATATGACTGCTTCCCTGTAGAGGCCTCATTATTTTATGACAAAGAGCGTTATCAGTCATCCCTCTGGGACATAAGGCATCTCCATTTATACCGTCATTCATTTATCCAATGGCATAGAGTTTCTGCAAACATACTGTGGAGAAAAGGGAGCTTATACAATGATAGGCCAGCCCAGAACTGCAATCTATGAATTGCTGACTTCTACCACTTGAACTCTTACATAATTGAGTTTTTGTGATTTTTTTTGCTTTGTTTTGTTTTTTGGGGGGGCATCACTGCCCTGGTGGTGGGAGTAGGAGGACCAGCCTTGCTGCTGGATTTGAACCTCCAACCCAGTGGGCCGCAGTCCCGCGCACAACTACAACACCACTGGGGCTCAGCAACTCTTACATAACTGAGTTCTGTTTAGGTTGGCCATCAGGGTTGGCGCTAGGGGAAAGTTTCCAGTGACATTCATTTACAAGAGCAGAACCTTGCCTATCAGGTTAATACATGCCATAGTAAACCAAAGAAGGCTTTAAATAATAAATATAGAGTGGTTATGGGCCACGTATCATTGGATTATCACAAAGCAAGGAGTCCCAACCAAGGTCTAAATATTGTCAATTCCACAGTCGTGGAGTCATTTGTTTCTTATCTCAGAATTTCCATCAAGTCCAAGGGCTGTAGGTAATTTTAAGGTAAAGCGTTCATACAGTGGAGTCTTCATGTTGAATCCTCCGAGTTACATGAACTTATTCCTTTTTTGGGGGGGCATCATTGCCCTCTGGTGATTGTGGGAGCTACCCAGCCTTGCTGCTGCTGGATTTGAACCACCAAGCCAGTGGACTACAGTTCTGCACTCAACCACTATGCCACCGGGGCTCAGCCCATGAACTTTTTGTTAAAGCACTCTCATATAATCTCATGAATTCCTCAAAGCAACTTCCTGAATTAAGTAGCATTGTCTCCATTTTACAAATGAGGAAACTGAGACAGATAGCATGTCTCACTTATTTTAACAGGAATTCTGCAAGTAGATAGCTTAATCAAACAGACTTTAGATGCTCACAGTTTAAGAAATTAGAAGAGGTTGGCAGATTTTTTAACAGCTGAATGTACCTTAGGATGACACAGTCTCTCTAATTTTAAAATATTCACTCAAGAATAATGAAAGTATACAACCATACATTGACTTGTACATAACTGTGCATAGCTGCTATAGTTCCGAAAACAGGGAAAAGACAATTGTTCATCAAAGAAGGGATAAACTAGTTGTGGCCAATACCTATAATAGAATACTGTTCTTCAAAAAGTGGGTATGAGTTAGTGATATATGCAAAAACATTGAAGAATCATGGGATAATTCTACTGAACAAAAGAAACCAGACTGGGTTGAGTCTCAGTGGCCTAAGTGGTTGAGTGTGGGACTGTGGCCAGCGGGCTTGGTGGTTCAAATCCAGCTGCGGCTCTCAGGAGCAGCACTGGGTAGTGCCCACGACCACCAGAGGCAGTGATGCCCACAAAGACAAACAAACAAACAAAAGACAAAAGAAACCAGACCAAAATGTGGAACCTTATGGTTCCAACTATATAATATATGAGAAATATAAAACTCTTCTCAAGGAAAAAAAATCAGATCAGTGGTTACCTGGAAGTGGGGAGAGAGCCAGTATGTGGAAGGAGGGATTACAAAGGGACATAAGAAACTTTTGTGACATAATAGTCACATGATCCTGACTGTAACGATGATGATGATATGCTAACGCTTAGCAAATTGTGTCTTGTAAGTATGTAGAGCTTATTACAAGTCAATTAGCCCTGGACTGTTAAACATGTGATAGGTGGGTCGAAACCACCAGTTCTGCCACATGGGAGAAAGATGAAGCTATCTTCTTCCCTAAAACTTACATACTTCCAACCCAATCCAAGGTCACTGTAAGGTTTTAAAACTATGGGGAAAAGAGTGGCTATCATAAAATGATGACGAGACCGCTAAAGTGATCCAGAGACATATTTAAACTACAAAATAAGTCAAGGGATTTTGGGCTCGCACTTAATTCCAACCCCAATCTAAAGACAACTGGTTCTTATGAGATGGCCCTGCACTGTGCTCATCCTTATGAAGAGATCACTGAAGATGTGGGTGTGATAGCAAGTGTGCCAATGAGAGCAGATAGGACCTGCCTATGGAAAAGAATAGCATCCAGTGTCTTAAAGACTTGCTCTCCAACAAGCAGCCCTCGAAGAGATGTGTCAACAGCAGCCTGTGTGACCCAAGGATTACAAATAATAAAGTCCAAATGCAAGAAAAGGTATGAGAACTTAAATTGTGAACACCCAAGTTGCAGAAAACTGTAGATGACAGTGGAAACCCAAAATCCATTTGCATGAGTTAAGCACCAGTGAGGCCTCTCTGACCATAATTGAGGGAGGTGAGTAGCCTTCTTATCAGAAGAGAACATTGTATATTCAATTGTGACAGATGTAATTAGGTTAAAATGAAGTACCTTATCAAATTTCATCTACTGTTTGACTCATTTAAAATTTGTTCTAGGTTTTAATGCTTCTTGCTTTCTTTTTGATTTGGGTATTTCTATGGTTTATTTTGTTATTGGTATTCGCTTAGAGATTGTTTGTATGTTTATTTTAATTCCATGTTTTGAGGGAGTGGTATATTCTCCAACATATGAAACCCAGAAGAGATAAATCTGTAGAGACAATAATGTGGTTAATGGCTTCTTGGTGGTATGGGAGGTTGGAGAGAATGGGGAGCTAATGAGTCCAAGAAGGAAGAAAATGTTCTAGAACTGATTTCAGTGATGATTATATTGCCCTTTTTAATATGACTGAACTATGGAAGTGCACGATATGTGAATTATATGTTAATAAAACTATTTTAAGCAGAGAGTGGCCATCAACCAGGGTGATTGGGTATATAGGTGAGAGAAGGTGAGGTTGTGTAATTCTGTCTCTAATAAAAATGTATAGATCATATTCTTGCGAGTAGGGTATCTGGGCAGATGAAAAACAAAGCAGTCCCATAATGAAATTTGTTGGGTTCATTCTTAGCTATATTATATTTAGATAACATATTTGGTTGACATTTGGCATTAAAAAGTGTGTACCTTGAAAGGTCAGCATAAACTTTTTTTTTTTTTTTTAGGCATCACTGCCCTCAGGTGGTGGGAGTAGGAGGCCCAGCCTTTGCTCCTGGGAGCTGGAATCGAACCTCCAACCCAGTGGGCCGCAGTCCGGCACACAACCACTATGCCACCAGGGCTCAGCCCCAGCATAAACTTTCTATCATTTTTTGCTTTTTTTTTCATGTTTAATCATTTTTTTTGGCACCATTTTAATCTGCCCTGTGGTGGTTGTGGGAGCTACCCAGCCTTGCTTCTGCTGGATTTGAACCGCCAAGCTAGGGGGCAGCAGTCCCGCACTCAACCACTACACCACCGGGGCTCAGCCCATGTTTAATCATTTTATTGGAGACTCACACATCATTTCTCATAATACATAAATTGTGCCACGCTTCTTCACATGCCTATAGCTGTCATCGCTCTCTGAACCTCCACCTTTCCATCCGAGCCTCTGACCTCAGCCTCCCATCCCTTCCCCTCCATCCTTGTTTTTGCTTTGTTTTTATACATAGCATCTTAATTAGTTTTGGAATTTCAAATGACATTAAAAGTGGAGTGGACATTTTTATACTTCTCAAGAAAGAGTAGCTGTTTTAAAAGGTTGAGGCATCACTGCTCAAGGTGATTCCAACCCCTTCATTAGAGGACTTGGCCTGAGGCTACTTAATAAATTGTTGACCTAGTCCAGTGGTCGGCAAACTGCAGCTCTTTCAGTGTGCACATGTGGCTATGAAGTAACATTGAAAACTTTTGCAGGTGATTATTTCAGATCATGGTGATTTCGTTTGAAAAAACATATTTAAAGCTCTTAAAGTGATTTTAAAGTTGTTAAGAGGAGCAAGATTGGCTCTTCGGTCTCAAGAGTTTGCTGACCTCTGACTCAGCCCATATGTCTCATTTTGTGTGTGTGTGTGTGTGTGTGTGTGTGTGTGGCATCACTGCCCTGGTGGGAGTAGGAAGCCCAGTCTTGCTCCTGGAGAGCTGCTGCTGGATTTGAACCATCAACTCTGTGGGCTACAGTCCTGCACACAACCGCTGCACCACCAGGGCTCAGCCCTCATTTTTGTTTTTAAGAGTACATGGGGAAAAAAAAGGGTACATGATAAGCTTTGTTAAAAGACATGCTAAAAATTCACATGTGTAATCTCTGCAGCACCTCTTTGATCTATTAGACTGATAATTTCTTCCTGGTATGATATTCACTCATTCATTCAGAAAATACTGCTTGCATGCCCACTATGTGCCAAACGTGGTTCTGAATGCTTAGACTAAATCGACCAATCAAAACATACAAAATGAAAAGAAACAACTGCAAAATTCTATTAATAATTGGAACTTTAGGGCTGAGCCCTGGTGGCGCAGTGGTTGTGCGCGGGACTGCGGCCCACTGGGATGGAGGTTCAATTCCAGCAGTGGGGCTGGGCCTCCTACTCCCACCGCCGGAGAGCAGTGATGCCCCCCCCCAAAAAAAAATTGGAACTTTAAATGTATGAAGTATGAATCTAAGAAAACTAACAAGTCATAAACAATGAAATCAAACACTTCAAGACCTATATCATAGGTATTAATGAGTTGAAATAGACAGGTATTGGCCATTTTGAATCAGAAAAATATATGGTTTCCTATGCTGGGAGTGATATAGCTAAGAGGACTGGTATTGCACTCCTTGTCAAAAACATTTCAAGATCGACCAGGAAGTATAATGCTATTGTGATAGGATTACATTTACCTCCATTCAAAGAAATTCAATCAATAAAACTATTTTTCAAATTTATGTACGAATCCCAAAACTAGTGATACAGAAATGGAAGAATTTTTACAATATCTTCAGTCATAAGTTGATCACACATGCAATCAAGATACTTTGATAATTTTTGACTGATGGAATGCAAAAGTTAGAAACGAAGAAGGAGCAGTCATTGGAAAATATAATCTTGCAACCCAACAGCTTGTTCATAGTAAATATATTTTCAACAATGCAAATGGTCATTATACTGCATGGTTTAAAATCAGGAAAGGAATTGGATCCTCTCACTATCCTTATTCAATCTGTGTGCTGAGCACATAATCAGAGAGTCTGGATTACATGACGAGCAGCGCAGCATTAATGTTAAAGGAAAGCTTATTAACAAGCTACAATCTGCTGGTGACACAACCTTGCTTGTTGAAAGTGAAGACTTGAAGTGTTGCTGATGAAGATGGAAGATTCAGCCTTCAGTATGGATTACAACTCAGTGTCAAGAAGACTAAAGTCCTCACACCTGGACTGAGAGGTAACAAACATCATGATAAATGGCGGAAAGATTGAAGTTGTCAAAGATTTCGTGTTACTTGAGTCAGGGAAGCGCAGTCAAGCGATCAAAGGATGCATTGCATTAGACAAATCTGCTACGTAAGATCTCTTCAAAGTGTTGACAAGCAAGGGGGTTACTTTGAAACGAAGGCGTGTCTCACTCAACCCACAGCATTTTCTTCTTGCTTGCTTGCTGCTTTTTTAAAAGAGAAAACCACTGTTAATGTGGTGGTGTCCCCTCTGTTCTCTCTTCTCTCCCTCCCCGTTTATTGGGACATAATTTACATATCATGCAATTGGATAGTTCAATCATTCAATCATATCAAGGGGAATTGTACAATCACCACCACATCTATCTTAGAACCTCCCTCCCACCCCATGGTTAAATCCTCTTTAAAATGAGTTGTGAAATCACAGTCTAGCTCTCCCTCTCCTCTTGCCTTCACTATTTATTCCTGAAATCCCCTTCACCCCTACACCCCACCCCTGCATTCCCTGTACCACCTTGTGTCAGTTTTTATTGTTATACATTGACTGCTGTGCTTCACAGCTGAGAAAACCCACAGCAGTGAAAAACAAATCGCACTAAAGTGGTAGGTATAAGAACATAGTAGTATAGAGACAAAACACAACCCACAGCATTTTCCATTTTCTCATATGTATGTGAAAATTGGACATTGAATAAGGAAGACCAAAGAAGAATCGATGCATTGGACTTAACGCTTCTGGTGAAAAAATAACAAAAGGACTATGGACTGTCAAAAGAACGAACTAGTCTGTCTTGCAAGTACAGCACGAATGAGACTTGGGCGTGTTATCAATAGAGACTAGATCTGGAGAAGGACACCCTGCTCGGTAAAGCAGGACAGTGAGAAAGAGGCAGGCTGTCAAGAAGATGGATGATACAGTGGCTGCAGTTGGCTTGAACATCTGTGAAGAGGGCGCAGGACCAGGCAGTGCTTCCTTCTCCTGTACAAAGGGCGCGATGAGTTGGAACTGACCCGATAAGTGCAGATGGTCATTATGCTGCGTGGTTTAAAATCAGGAAAGGAATTGGATCCTCTCACCATCCTTATTCAATCTGTGTGCTGAGCAAATCATCAGAGAAGCTGGATTACATGACGAGTAACGCAGCATTAATGTTAAAGGAAAGCTTATTAACAAGCTACAATCTGCTGGTGACACAACCTTGCTTGCTGAAAGGGAGGACTTGAAGTATTTGCTGATGAAGATGAAGGATTCAGCCTTCAGTATGGATTTACTCCCGAAATCCATTTTAAAATCTCAACTACAGCCCGTGGGCCCACCAAGGACATTTATTCAACCTGCCAGGTGGTTTTGCCCCTGCGGCTTGTCCTGCTTAGCAGCCAACTCATCCTGGGCCTGCAGTGAATTTGTTCATAGTTTTTTTGTTTGTTTTGTTTTTGTCCGGCCCTCCAATGATCTAAGAGACAGTGAAATGACCCCCTGTTTAAAAAGTTTGAGGATCCCCGTGTGGTTACAACAACAAAATACAGGCTTTAAGGAGACCTGGTGGCATAGGGGATTACAAATCGTGGTGCTCACTACCAACAGTATTACCAGTTTGAACCCCTCAGCAATGCCAAGGGAGAAAGATGAGGTTGTCGCCTCCAGTAACAATCTACAGCCTCTGAATTATTGGGCAGTTCTCCTGTGTCCCACAGGGTCACTGTGAGTCAGAACTCACTCCATGGAATTGATTGGCAAAGTATTCACTGCAATTACAACTGCAGTTCTTACACTGTAGCTTTATTCTCCAAGGTATGCGATTGACTGAATTAGACAGATGGCTGTGTTCAGTCATTATATTTGGTCTATAAATATCTCTTCGATAACAACTTAAGGAATTCACATAATTAGAAATGATATGATATAGAAAATGCAGATAAAAAGGGATGAAATGGGCTGAGCCCCGGTGGCGTAGTGGTTGTGCGCGGGACTGCGGCCCACTGGGACGGAGGTTCAATTCCAGCAGTGGGGCTGGGCCTCCTACTCCCACCACCGGAGAGCAGTGATGCCACCCCCCCAAAAAAAATTACTAAGTATCGGGCTGAAATATTGTATGAGACCACTGTCTAAAGAAAACAAACAAACAAAACCAAGATAAAGACTTAAAGAAGGTTTGGTTACTGCTTAAAATTAATTTTATTATGTTGAATAATATAATATTCTTTGTAATATTCTTTATGTTTCTCAGGCTGAAGATTAATTGAATTTCTTGGATTTGTCGGCTTATAGCTTTCATCAAATTTATAAATAGCTTCAAATAATATTTCCCAAGCTTTAGTTCCCCTTTTCTTTGGAGAAAATACAAGCACATCTATTCAACAGGGCTTCAAAATTTCAGCAGAGGGCTGAGCCCCGGTGGCGTAGTGGTTGTGCGCGGGACTGCAGCCCACTGGGATGGAGGTTCGATTCCGGCTCCCAGGAGCAAAGGCTGGGCCTCCTACCCACCACCAGGGCAGTGATGCCTAAAAAAAAAAAAAAATTCAGCAGAGTCTATTATCTTTTTTCTTTCTTTTTTTCCATGAACTTAAAACATTTTTGGAGAGCTAATAGAGATATCATATTGTTCTATAGTTCAATCCTATCAAACAGTAATGTACAATTGCTACCACAGTTTCCTTTTTTTTGGTGGGGGGGGGGCATCACTGCCTTCAGGTGGTGGGAGTAGGAGGCTCAGCCTGCTACCACAGTTTTAAAACATTGTTTTCTTCTTTTTTTAAAAAATAACTTATTGAAAAAAAAATAACTTATTGGGGACCCTTACAGGTCTTATCACAATCCATCCACCCACCCACCCATCCATCCATCCATCCTTGTGTCAAGCACACACACACACATACACACACACACACATATAGCCACCATCATTTTCTTTTCTTTTTAAAAAAAATTTTTATTGGGGACCTGTACAACTCATCACAATCCATACATACATTGTGTCAAGCACATTTTTATATTTGTTGCCATCATCATTCACAAAGCATTTCCTTTCTACTTCAGCTCTTGGAATCAGCTTCTCATTTTTCTCCTCCCTCATGAACCCTTGATAATTTATAAATTATTATTATTTTTTCATGTCTTACACAGACTAATGTCTCATTTCTGTTGTCCGTCTCCCTGGAGGGGGTTAGATGTGGATTATTGTAATCAGTTCTCCCTCCCTCCCCCCTGTCCCCGTACCCTCCCTCTCCTTTCTCTCCTGGTATTGCTTATCTCATTATTGCTCCCAAGAGGTTTAGAATTCCTGTCTTTCCAGCTCTTCTCTGTACTTGTGTATGTGCTCTGGTCTAGCTGGGTTTGTAAGGTAGAATTGGGGTCATGATGGGCACAGGAAAGCATTAATGAATTAGAGGAAAGTTATATGTTTCATTGGTGATACACTGCACCCTGAATAACTCATCTCTTCTTTGTGGCCTTTTGTAAGGGATGTCCAATTGTCTACAGCTGGACTTTGGGTCTTCACTCTGCAGTCCCCTTCATTCACATTGATATGAATTTTTGGTCTGGGTCTTTGACGCTTGATATTTGATCCTATTGACACCTCATGATCACACAGGCTGATGTACTTCTTCCATATAGACATTGTTGCTTCTCAGCTAGATGGCCACTTGTTTATCTTCAAACCTTTAAGCCCCCAGATGCTCTTTTTTTTTATAGCCAGGCACCATCAGCTTTCTTCACCACATTTGCTTATGTACACATTTTGTCTTCAGTGATCGTGTCAGAAAGGTGAGCATCATGGAATACCAGGTTAATCAAACAAAGTGTTCTTGAATTGAGGGAGTACTTTAGTAGAGGCCCAGTGCCCAACTACTACCTTAATATTTAACATATATATGTACATAGATCTATTTCCCTATCATTATATATAAGTATATTTATTTACATAGGTACATGCCTGTATTGTTTTTGTTTTTGTTTTTTTGGGCATCACTGCCCTCAGGTGGTGGGAGTAGGAAGCCCAGCCTTTGCTCCATGGAGCTGGAATCAAACCTCCATCCCAGTGGGCCGCAGTCCCGCGCACAACCACTATGCCACCGGGGCTCAGCCCAAAATATTTTGTTTAGTTTTGTATTTTTGGACATCATTGCTCTCCGGCAGTGGGAGTAGGAGGCCCAGCCCCACTGCTGGAATTGAACCTCCGTCCCAGTGGGCCGCAGTCCTGCACACAACCACTAAGCCACCAGGGCTTGGTACATGCCTGTATTTTTGTCTTTTTTTTTCATGCCTGTATTTAGACCTCTATAAATATCCTTTACCTCCTAGTTCTTTCCTCTATTTCCTTTTACTTTCCTCTTTTCCCACCATCATGTTAGGCCTTCATTCGGGTTTCAGTAATTACTCTTGGCTACATTGCCCTTGATCAAGCCCCACCAGGCATCCTACACCCTCCTTGCCATTGATTTTTTTTTTTTTTGTGGGCATCACTGCTCTCCGGTGGTGGGAGTAGGAGGCCCAACTCCACTGCTGGAATTGAACCTCCGTCCCAGTGGGCCGCAGTCCCGCGCACAACCACTAC
>PVJH01034760.1:0-20319 GCA_004026705.1 Nesogale talazaci
CATCTTGTTAGGGAGTCCTGGGATGCTGGGGTTGAGGCACAGGGCTGCTAACCTCGGGTGGGGGGGGGGGGGTTCCAGGATGCCCGCAGCTTTGGGGAAGTGAGGCGGGGCTGGATGCTGCCAGGAAGAACATGGCCCGGGCAAGCCTGTGAAGGGCGCTGTGAGCCGGAGTCAGCTCAGCCCCAGCAGGTTTGGTTTTATCTAAGAATCCCGAAGGCATCCTGACCCGTGCGGGTCCCTGCTCTCGGGTCTGTGGGGGTGCAGGGTCAGTACAGGTGAGGAGCCGGAGAGAGAAAACGCTATCATTCCCCATGAGCCTGGACAACAATGATGCGGAGTAAGAAGCCCATCCAGGCCGCGATGCAGCTGCCCCCACCAGTCTGGAGACGTCTGGGTCAGAACATGCACAGAGACCATGGCTGGCGAGCTTGGGAAGTGGCCTGGGCCCTGTCGGGGGAGTGTGTGCCTGTTAATGCCAGGGACGCTGAGCGGCCTGCTCCCAGGGAGACTTGCCGAGCCTGAGAAAGGCTGTGAGGACCAGCACAGCAGTGGGTGTGGGGGCACGGACCTCTGCAAGCAGCGATGGGAAATGATGGGGGAAACCAGACGTGGCTGTTGTGCCTGATATCTCCAAGCCCCAGACACGGGGCCCCTGGCGAGAAGACTCCCGAGTGCCCATGTCACACCTCGCCCCCATGCTGAGGTCTGGTACCACGCAGCGGCGTCCACCTGGGGATCCATCCGGTGACCACACCCAAGCTCCTAGCGCCCCACTCTGAGGCCCTGGCAGGGGGAGGAAGGGCAGTAAGTGCACCAAGGCCACCCGGCCACCACCTCTCCATAACAGTTATGGCTCTACCGCCGGGGAGCTGATAAACCATCGAAGGCGTGCCAGGGCTTTGGGACATGGACCCAGAGACTGCCATCATGGCACTAGAACCCATGAAACCTCCTTCCCG
The DNA here is from genome assembly GCA_004026705.1 of Nesogale talazaci. Lineage (NCBI taxonomy): Eukaryota > Metazoa > Chordata > Mammalia > Afrosoricida > Tenrecidae > Nesogale > Nesogale talazaci. The sequence continues at coordinate 960 of PVJH01034760.1, forward strand.
CCCCACAGGCCTCCCTTTGTACCCCAGGAGGGGCAGAGGTCCAGGGACATCCAGCCGGCCGTCTGCTGTGGGCTTGTATGGATGCAGGATCTGTGTACTCACGTGAGAGCAAGGACAGGGACTTCCATGCATCCCCCAGAGAGTGGGAGCCCTCTCTTATCTGCCAGGAGACCGAGGCAGCATCGATGTTGTGTTTGGCTTTTTGAATCAGCTTCTCAGAGGCAGGATCTGTTTCTACAGCTTCACTCTGGCTCCCAGGTCTGCTGTTCCCAGCCAAGTTCTCCATTCCATTTCTATTCAATAATCCTTTCAACACTTGAAGGGTTAAGCTAAAAACTGTCTGCCATCGAGTTCATTCTGACCCAGTGACCTATAGATCAGGGTAGAACTGCCCCTAAGAGTTTCCAAGACTGTAATGTCAATCTCTGTGAGAACAGATTGCCTCATCTTTCTCCCACAGAGCAGCTGGTGGTTTTGAACTGCTGACCTTGCAGTTAGTAGTCCAACTTGTAACCACTACACTGTCTTAATTGATGTTCTCTGTTTTATCTCCCTAGTGTCCAATATCCATTATCCATGGCTAAGTGAAAGACGCAGACATGATTGAAGGGTTTATTAAGGAAGTTAACAAGTTCTAATGCCGGTGAGAAATGCACAGGGTTGAGTTGTTTATCAAGACATGTTACAAAGTTTGTCAAGTCTGCTAGCACATCGCCAAAGGGTGTAAGGTTCTGCTGTAAGGTCCAACCCAAAGGCCTTCAGCCCAAGCTCTGTGCCTGGAGGCACCCTGCTCCACAAGCCAGTCTGCTGCCCTAGCTTGCGAAGCCCCTCAGTCTGTCCCATGCTCTGACTCCTGGTTCTGGTGCTGTTCCTCTGATGGTCTAGGTTAACACTGAGACCTCCTCTTGGCATGTCTGGGTCCAGGAGGTTCACTGCACAGGGACTGGGGATCCAGAGGACTCACTCCATTCCTGCTGGTCATGAGATCCCTCTTCTCAGCAGGATGGCTTTCCAGAGTATCCTGCTCCCAATTGCCCATAGGTGAATCCCATCAGTACCCTCCCCAAAGTCTTACCAGCCCCATCCCAGGAAAGGTCACCGGGTGGAGTTAGAGATTGGTTAGAGGAGTCACACTCAAGAATCCACTGCCCCTGGAGCCAGTACGTCCCCAGGGCTCCTCTTCTCAGTCCGCCTCCCTCTGTTCCCCGACCCCTTGCTTTACTGAACGGTGTCCTTCTCCAGGGACTGGTCTCTCCTGAAAGTGTGGCCTAGGTGTGTGAGACAGAATCAGGTCATTGTTGCTTTTGACGGGCTCTGACAGGCTAGTCTGTCTTTTCAGCAGTCCAGGGTCCTTCCGATGTCCTCCTCCAGCACTCCAGCTCAAGTGCATCCATTCTTCTGTCTTCCAGGTCCCATGTCCAGCACTCACAGGCACACCTCCATGCTCAAGGCCTTCTGTCTCCTTGCCTTCAGCAAGGGATCGTGTGCAGCAGGTTTAACGAGTGCAGCTCATCCTTTGATCTCCTGACTGCGGCTTCCATGAGCATTGGTTATGGGTTCAAGCAAAACAGACCCTTGGCTTACTAACCGTGTAACCCGATTATCGTGATGTCACCTCCCAGTCCAGTGTGAGGATTTTGATTCTCTTTACAATGCATTGAAACCCACACTGAAGGCTGCAGACTGTAATCTTCGTAAGCAAGGACTTCTAGTCCTCCTCTCTTTTAGCAAGCAAGTCTTCTGCGCGGGGTGCCAATAAGCCTTTCTCCAACCCTGATGCCAGTTTTTCTTCGTATAACCCAACTCCCCTGCGGATTTACTCAGTTTACAGATTGAGCAAGTATGGTGAGAGGAGACAACCCTGTCACACACCTTTCCTGGTTTTAAACCACGTAGTGCTCTTATGTTCTGTTCACCACTTTGGTAACCACTGCACCACCAGGACTGATACATATATGTATAAATATTCACCTGTGTGTGCATCCACGTGTCTGTGCATTTAAGAACATGTGAGATCTTTGAGTTTGAGCCAATGATGTTTCTAAATTTCAGGAAGGTTTTGTGGACCTCTTTGTGCCATCAAACCCTGGGAGGCTACTTCATGCTGCAGGAGCCAGCATTTGGCCTTGGTTGGTTTTTCCTCCTGGGAATACCCAGCTGCGGCATCTTCCCATCATAGGGGAACCCAGGAGGGCTGAGCTCAGGAAGCCTGTCCATCCTTGTGTCCCTGTGCCAGATAGGCAGCCCTCATGCATGTGGCTGTGGGAGCTCCAGGAAAGCGGCCGCCGTGAGCACATGCCGAGTCTTTCTTTCCTGCGCCTGAATCGAGGCTGTTTCTGGTGGGCAACCAGCTGTGATCTCTCTGAGCAAGTGCTGCCCTTTTCAGGGTGACCGTAACGATGCGTGGATGGATGGGTGGATAGATGGGTATGTATAGATGTCTACATAATAGGTAAACAAACCCTGGGGCCTTGGAGATTTAAAGTTGTGCTTGGTGGGTGTCACAACAAGTCTCCATCCTGTTCCATCCTCCCAATGGCTGTTACGAGCCCAGTGTTTCAGCCGCCGGGTCCATCCATCTCATTGGGGGTCTTGCCCTCGTCCTGCTGACCCTCACTTTGCTAATGCGCATTACGCTCTCTTCCAAGGCCTGGTCTTTGTGGTCTCTCCAGGGACTGGCTTCCAGGGAGCGTTCCAGGTGGACTTCTTCCAAGATGGGTTATTTGTCCTTCTGGTAGTTTGTGATACTTTTGATATTCTTTGCCATTACCAAAGTTTAAATGCATCAGCTGTGCTGTGGTCTTCCCAATTCCTTGTCCAACTTTCCCACGTATATAAAGCCACTGAAACTGGCATGCCACACCTTCCTCTTCAAAGTCACTTCCTTGCTCTTCAACTCCACAAAGTTGCCTGAGGCAATAAGGACATCTCTTAGTTTCTGGCTGCCGCTTCCATGGGCATTGATTGTAGTCCATGCAAAATGAATCCTTGACCACTCGGTCTTTTCCCCATAGCATCCATAGCATGTGTTTCCTCCTGGTCTAGTGATGAAGGACTTGATGGGGGGTTGGGGTGGAGGGGGGGGGAGAAGGAGGGAAATGAGTGGTGAACCATGCCGAAAGTTGTATTCTCCAGTCATCTTCAGTCATTGCTTCAAGTCCTCTTGTGTTTCAGCAAGCAAGATGTGTGGTCAGCGTGTCAGGTATAAAATGAGCTCTCCCCCAGTCCGACGCTCTTTTCCTCTGCACACAGCACGGTGTGTCAGGTTGTCTGCTGAGCATGCAGGCTGATAAGTGTGGGCCTTTCCTGACGTTGACTCTTTATTGCCCCACGTAGCATCCAGATCATTGTCTCTTGGTCCATTGCAGGTTTATCATGAACACCATGAAGTGCTCTGGAACGCCCATTTTTCTCAAAGTTATATATATATTTTTTATCATGCACACAATTGAATGTTTTTGAATAGTTATTAAAACATAAATCAGTGTCTTTCTGGTCTTCTTTGCTTTCGGCCACGATTCCTACGTGGCATTAGCAGTGGCAGCCCACATTCCGTTTGCTTCCTCTTCTGAGTCTGGCTTGACTCGGACAGCTCCTGTTTGTGGACAGTCACACTCTGCCGGGTGCTCCCTCTGGGTGGGCACAGACGTGGACCTCCCCAGTCAGTAGGCCAGGTAGCTCTCCTCCAGATTTCCTGGTGCTGCCAGTGCTTCATCTGCATGTTGGAACGTTTCATTTGGGATTCTGGCAATCCCTGGAGGCTTGTTTTTTTGTTCTTTTTTTTTTTTAAGCTGATACTTTGAGTACAGCTTGGACTTATTGCTCCAAGTGGTGGAAGGTCAAACCAGTGCTGTGTGGTACAGTGGGTCTGCGCATTCTCTTTTCTCAGTGCCCCTGCTTCATTGGACATTTAGCCACGGACTCCTTCAAAATGGCAACTCAAGGCTCTATTGTATCTCTTGGGTCCTTTCGGCTTGAGTAGTGCCGAGCTGCCGCCCCTTTGATGTTCTCTACGTCTGCAGGTCTCGCCATCAGGCTTCACTTTGTCCTGTGTCTTATCAGGCTTCTCTTGGAAACCTGCCTTGTGCTGTTTCATTGGCTGCTCCGCCCTGAAGAGCGGTTTCTCTCCCACCGTCCACTGTGGCCTTCTTTCTCCCAGCCTTTCTTCCTGCGACCTTTCACTTTCCTCAGAAATGAGTTTCCTGAGCCAAGCCACAATTCATCTGGTCTGTAATCAGTTCCTTAGAAGGTCTCTCAGATCAGCAGGAATGACTCAGAGTCATGCCCTGGGTCCCCTGGACTTGTTTTCCTTGTTTCCAGTTTCATCCTGAACTTACATGTCAACATTGTCCCCTCCCACCCAGTGCACTGACTCAGAGCGACTGGACACCGGCTCTCTGTGGGAACAGACACCCTCATCTTTGTGCAGAGGAGCAGCTGGTGGGTTTGAACTGCCAACCCTGAAGACAGCAGCCCGACACCTCGCCCACAACTCCTCAGTGGGCTGAGGGCTGTTCTATAAATCACCTGCGGGGTCTCCATCCTCCATTGGCATTGTGGGGTGTCAGCCAGGTGCTGTGCTCCAGACTGTGCCAGGACTGTACTAGACAGGTGGCCAACCTGGGGAGGTGGGCGTGGGGACACAGGGCTACTGGGTGAGGAGGGAGGAGCAGCCTCTGGTGCTGACATGCTGGCCCTAGACTACGAGCTTTTCCTCTGGGTTTGCCTTCTTCCTCCGCCCTGCCCAGAGCCACAGCCAGGGTTTGCTCTGCCCCACCACAAGGCCTTGTTCCCCAAGGACAGGGCAAGGTCAAACAGGCCTCTCTCTGAGTCAGGAATTAGAAAGGCTCTGGGCCTGGGGCTCCCTGGGTGGGGCAGGGCTGCCACGCACTCTTGCCACAGTCTTCAAGGCTGCGTGTCCTCTGGGACTGTAGGTGTGATGTAAGGTGTGTGGTGGGGCGGGGTGTAAGGTGGTGGGGTGTGGTCCAAAGGATCCCTGGTGGTGCAGTGGTTTAGCACCCAGCTGGTAACAGGAAGGTCTGCCATCTAACTGGCCCCCCCCCCCCCGACTTTCTCCCATGCCCTGTGAGGGAGTTGTGGCAGTTGGCTCCCGTCAGACTGGCCATCTTGGAAACCTTCCAGGCGTCCCCAGGCCGTCACTGGCTTGGCCAGACAAGGAGGGTTGGTCCTGGGGGAAGAGGACAGTGCAGCTCTGCAAGGTCAGACGCTGCCCCATGCTGGTGGCCCTGCACAGGCAGATTGGGCACCTACAGGGCTGTTCTCAGAGGTGAGTGAACGGTGAGAGAGTTCCCATCTCCTGCACACTGGGTAGAGACAGGGTGCAGTCTCCGTGGGGGCCAGCCCCTGTAGTGGCTGGGAAAGATTAAGGCTGCCTCCCCACACACACACAGAGCTGTGCAGACCCTAAAGGGCACAGCTCCTGAGTGAGATGAGTACGTCTACCCCCAGTGCAGAGGACGGCGATTTCCACAGCCCAGGGCCACTGACTGCAGAGGTGAAGCACTGTCTCGTCCTTGGTCACTCCCAGGAACCCGGAGGCCTTTCGGCCTGTGGACATGGTTCTTGGTGAAGTTAGTACCTGGGTTAGGGGGTTCCAAACTGAGGTGAGATGCATGCTTAGGTATCTCAGGCTCATAGTCCTGAAGGATATTAGGTCCATCCTCCGGGCAATGGGGCCTGATGCCTCACGGGGTTGTGCCCTTGGGTTAACGGGACGGGGCACTCAAGCTAGTGTTTGCTCACCTCACCCTCTGCACCGTGGCCTCCATGGAGTGGGCGCCACATGGGTGCAGTGCCTGCACAGACGCCACGATGTGTGTGGGAGGCAGGTGTTTGCCCCGCCGTGCTTTTCCGAGATATAATTCAGCTATCGCGAGGCCTGCTATGAAGTGCAGCTCCTGTGTTGAACTAGCCGACCTTAATCAGGTGGCGCAGATAGCCTCACTGCTTTTAACTATTACCTTGAATATAATAGCAGTGGCCAAGTTGCTATTTCTAATTCTTGAAAGTAGCGTGGTTCGGTCTCTAAAAAACACAAATCTGGAGCTCCACGAGCCCCATGTGTTATGCACATGGCGCCCGTGTTCACCCCTTGGGCCCGGGTGGAGAGGTTCACGTGCGAGAGGCTCTGGATGCTGGAGGCCAGCGTCCACAGGGGAGGAGTCAGCGTCCGTGCGAGCTCTGTCGTGGGATGACCTGCCAGGACCCCTGGTCTTTCCTGTTGCCTGTGAAGCAAATACATTACATACAATACAGCGATTATCGATATCAATTTGACTGGCTTCACTATTGGTGCCTGCTCTATAAGAATAATTTATTCCCAGCTTTAAAATCTCAAAAAGGTTATATTTCATTGAATCTTAATTTGTCATTTTTCCTGCTTTCACTTGGGAAACTTACAAGCTTTTCTGACATTAAAATATATGGTTCTAATTTATTAGCATAACCTGTTAATATTGTTTCACTTTAGCAGACACTAAGTATGATTTCTTAACACCTCTATTAAAATTGCATCTTAAAACGGAAGTTGAGGGCAACTATCTGGAGCCAGGAACAGCAGGGCCCCCCGATTGTGGCATGGAAGAGGCGTATTCTCTACTGCCCTCCCGGCCCGGGGCTCCCTGCCGGCCCAAAGTCAGCCCCCTCCCCTGCAGCATCCCGAGGAATCTGACATGCGGGCACCTCCCTGCAGCCCCAGGGAATGCGCCTGCAGCACCCAACCTGTCGTGGACTTCGGGAAGCGCGTGGCCGGGCAGGAGGTGCCGGCTAGTCCCGCGCGCCACTTACACGTCGCATTAGCCCGGCTCTCCCACCGCATTAGGCAGCGCGCCCAAGACGGTCTTGGTGACGCCGTCTTTATCTGCTACACGATGCATGAAATCAGCTTCCAGCTCCAGAACTGCCGGCCACCCCCGGCCCCCGTAGTGGGGACACACTGTGACCTTTCCCTTGTCATCTGTTCTCAGGCTCCTGGAAATTCCATGAATTTTTATTACGGGTTTGGTTTTTTTGCCCCCACCCCTTCTCCTTTTTCTTCCCTGAACCACTCTGAGGCGTCCACAAATGGCTTGACACTGATGAGATGAAGTTGTTGAAGTCATGAGAGATCCGTGCCGCCGCCGGCCGCCTGCGAGGGGGAGGGGCCGGCCGCGCAGTGTCAAACGCCAGTAACTGCTGAGCCTACTATTGGATAAATACATCATTTTATGGAACATTGATTGTTCTATAAACCCAATGGAGTATTATGCGCTATGATCAGACCATTTAGATTGTGTGTCGAGTGCAGAACGTGCCATATTCAGGATGGTACTAAAAGTGCCATTTGTGTGGTTTATGGATGTCATTACAGGGAAACTTCTCTCTGTAGACCCTGTTTACTGCAAAATTTTTTAGTCTGTAATGACATTTTTCATTCACAATGTACGCCTTCAAGAGAGGGGGCCCTTGTTTTATATGTTTCATTCGCATTTACGGCACAAATTCTGTACATTTTAATTAAATGTAAGCTTAACGAAAGCATAAGGTATTTATTCTGTGGGAAAAAACGATGACAGTAACAAAAGAATCGCAGGCCCTCACAGACACGGCCGTCAGGTGCGCGCCCTGGGGCGCAGCAGGCAGCAGTGGCATGTGGCCCTCAGTGAGGTGCAGGGGCAGGGGTCTCTCCTGGGCCACCCCTACCCCCCGCCCCACAAGGTGGACTCGGTGCCTCCCAGCTCCCAAGACCGTCACCTTGGAGGGAGGGCTAAGGAAGGCAGGGAAAGTGAGCTCATTAGAACCCATTTCCCTGCAAACAAAGCCTCAAGCTCCCAGAACCATCCTTCCCCGCCAGCTAGTACTGAGAGCCAGGAACAGAGAGTGTGTTCTCTCCCTGTCCCCAGCAGAGGCCCTGCAGGGAGCTGGTCCCTGAGAAGCAGAGCCCAGGAGACAGGCGAGATGCAGATCTGCTGTTAGCACCCCGAGACCCAGCTTACTCTGCACAATGCCACACAGGGGCATTGTGCAGCGCCGTCCTGGATGCCCGTGCGAGGGCTCCACACCTGTGACGCGGCCACAGAGACCTCGGGCACGGGCGCCTGGCACCCAGCGGGGCCAGTGCACAGTTCTGGGCGGGCGAGACTCACGGTAGCTTAAGTGACCCTTGAACTTCTCCGTCACTTGCACGGCATTAATTCATGATGGGTGCGGGTGGGGGAGGAGTGGGGGGGTTGGCATCAGCCAGTGGGTGCAGTGTCTTCAGTCTGATTGAGGCTGTTACATTTTATAGGTGCTATTCTTCAGAGCACTACTGACAGCAGGCCAGGTTATTAAATTGGTGAATCAAACACCGGGCCGGCAGCAGCATTTATGAACTGTAGTGAAGACTCTGGGCCGGCTGAGATGCAGACTCCCTGGCCCCTGTGACAGCACTGGCTGCCCATGTGGCCCCGCTGCCTGTCGGGAGTGGTGTCCCCACCTCTACTTTCAGATAGACTCTGCCGTGTGTCCTGAAGAGCAGCACCCAATCGCAGAGCTCCTTGAGAGTCGTTGTCCCCCTTCCCCTCCCCCCCCCCCCCGTGACACAGTGTGCCCAGGTGCCCACCTGTGCTGCTTCGTGTGGGTTTCAAAGGCCTCGTTCCCCATCCTTCCCCTGCCAGAACTGGACTAGACTAGATAGAAAACGATCCTGAACTCAAGGATGAACGGAGGGCCCATGCCCACGTGCCATGCCCAGATGAGCGCAGGCAGGTGGGTGAGGGGTGGGGAGGAGGAACAGCGTGCCATCCTGTGGCCATGACCGGGGCCCCACTGTGTGCTCAGCGGGGATGCAGGACACAGGCCTCTGTGGGCAGCACAGGCCACAGCGCTACCCTAGGGTGGGTGGGCACAGCAAAGAGTTGTGATTACTGAACAAGCAAGTGTTCCAGAGACTGCCTCGTTCCACACGAGGCCTTCGGTTGCTGGCCTTCGGTTGTCGGGCCCTGTATGGGGCTGCAGGGAGTGCGGTCTCTGTGGGGCCGGGTGGGCCCAGGCTGCCCATCAACCTGCTCTGGAAAGAGATGCTCCCGTGCAGCAGAAGGCCCTTGACCCTGTGGCCATCAGGCACAGATGGCTCGACTTCCTCCTGAGGAGGGGCTGGTGACTTTACGCTGGCGACCTCCCAACCAGCATGCTAACCCTGCACCCACCGCGCCGCCAGGGCTGGTCCTGCCCTTTGTGGAGCAGGTGAGGGGAGCAGGGACTGTGCACGCTGAGACCGATTCTGCCCCTACCCCTGCCCCTCGGCAATCCCTCCCTCTCGGGCCTCGGGTCCTCCTGGTCTCTCGCCACGTGTCCTCACCACTGGGCACGCCGCCTCCCGCCTGGGCCACCTCAGCCCTGATGGTCACAGGCGCACAGAGGTCGCCGTGAGTTCAGCGTCTCTGCTTCTAAAAGACTCTGAGGTCAGGAGTCCCCTGAAGCGCCTGTCTGCATGTCCATCATGTGGCCGGGCGAGTGTGAGCGCTAACTGGTCCCTGTCTCCGCAGGCATCGTCTCCAAGTCCTACGAGTGCCGGCTGAAGGGGCAGGGCGCAGCCTTCGTGGAGACGGACAGCCCCTTCACTGCGGCCACCCTGGCGGATGAGGCCCCAGCCAAGGACATGCCCCTGCGCAGTGGCCGCCGTCCGCCCGCCCCGGCGCAGCCGCTCCAGCAGCTCATCATCATCCAGGGCTATGACGGGGACTTCGCCATCGACGCCTCCGTGGAGGAGGCGGCCGCCACCACCCTGCAGACGTTGGCGATGGCTGGGCAGGTGGCCCGCGTGCTGCACCTACAGGAGGACGGGCAGGTGGTGTCCACCAGCCAGGGCGCGGCGCCCAGCCCACTGCTCCCAGAGCAGGTACTGGTGGTCGGGGGCCCGGGGGAGGGCTGCGACAGAGACGGGCCTTTGCTCCAGCCGGTGGCCAAGCAGGAGATGGTCAGCCTGGCTGAGGCCAGCGGGGCGCCGCCCGACTCCTCGGCCCTGGACGCGCTGCTCTGTGCCGTCTCGGAACTGGGCGAGGCTGACAGCCGGGCGGGCCGAGAGGAGAAGAGCAGGTGTGGGCACAGGGACCTGTTGATCCAGGTGCCCGGCCAGGAGGCCGGCCCGGCCCCTGGGGCCCCCGAACTGCCCCTCTTCCCAGACGTGCAGGGCAGCCCGGCCGAGCTGGAGCCCGTGGAGCTGGTGGCTCAGGTGGTCCGGCCCTCCGGCCTGCTGTCCCCCCAGGAGAGGGCGCAGGTGGCCTTCAAGAAGGTGGTGCAGGACGTGCTGCAGCTGGCCGTCTGCGACGCGGCCACCGCCGACCACCTGCTGCACGAGGGCACCACCCAGTTCATCGTGCACGAGGGGGGCGCCGTGCACATGGTGGCGCGCGAGGGGGCACAACTCATCATGCAGGAGGCAGCCCCCCGCGGCCTGCGGAGCCCCGCCGAGCACATGGACCTGGTGGAGTCGGACGGTGAGGTCTCACAGATCATCGTCACCGAGGAGCTGGTCCAGGCCATGGTCCAGGAGTCGTCTGGCGGCTTCCCCGAGGGGGCCACCCACTACATCGTCACCGAACTGCCCCCCGGCCTGCACGAGGAGGCCAGCCTTTACGCACACACCGTCATTGAGGCGGCTGGCTCCCCTGAGGGCCTGCCCGCCGGGGCCCCCCTGAGCGCCGAGGCCGGGGGCCCCGAGCAGCTGACCAGCATGGTCATCTACACGCAGGCCGGCTCCCCCGCAGCAGCGGCAGCAACTGCCGTGACCCAGAGGGAGAGCTCCGAGCTGCAGGAGGCCTGACGGCAGCTGGGCCCCGCCCTTCTCTCCTCACATGCACACGCCAACCTGCGCAGCCCCCAGCCAGGCCCTGGTGGCCGAGAACCAGACCCTCCCAGGCCTTGTCCGGGAGCAGCTCGCCACCTTCTTCCTGTCTGCTTTTTCTCGTTTCTGAAGCCTTGGAGACCCGGGGCTCCCAGACCAAAGGCAGCGGCCAGTCCATTTTGCGTGTCCCCTCCCCGGCCTCGCGCTGTGTGTAAAGGAGTTCCCTGCAAGCCTGTCAATTGCGTGGCCTGGAGCTCGCGGGGTCCCAACGCCCCGGCCGGGTCTGGAGTGGGCAGCCACGGAGGGGTCGGCCGCCGCACACATGCTCTCCAATCACGCGTGTGCATCTGTGTGCGGCGCACCGGTGGGCGGGCGGGCGCTTCCTGCCCGATGGCGTCTGGTGCAGAACGTCGCTGCAGAGGAGAGGCCCGCCCCGTGCTGTGCTGTGTGGGGTTGTGGATTGGCACGACCCCGAGCGCCGACTGGTGTTGCAGGAATTTGTTTCTTGACATGACTGCTCTTTATTTCTCTTCCGAGATTGTACAAGAAAGGCCTCCCCCAGAGGCTGACGTCGTTTTCGGTTCCATTTCTGTTTCCTTTTCAATAAAATTACAGAGTCCAGCACAGCGCCTGTGCAGTCCTTTCTGGCCCCAGGCCCTGACCCACATGTCTGCGTCTACCTGGGTGTTTGGGGGTGACAGGACATTTCCCCATCCTGGTTGGGTGGGGACAGAAAGGGCACCTCCTGTGTGTGAGTCCAGTGGCACCTCTCAGAGCCTCCAGCAGGGGGCTGGCTGCATCCTCGCTCAGCGTCCCCCCCTGCCTCTTCTGAGCCTCCCCCCTGCTCCGGCACAGCCAGCTCTTGCCCCAGGACCCCTTCGCTGCCCACTCCCAGGCACACAAAGGACAGGGTTACCTGGCAAGGAGCTGCACGGACTGACTGGCGGTCGGTGACAGGACCAACACTCTCCTGCTACCAGCTCGAAGGTGACCTTTACAAAATGATGGCCCTCTCCTGACATCTCATTCATGTCTCACTAAAGAAAAAAGGACTGGTTTTTTTTCCACGGAAACCTTCCTGATGGGCTCTGTGGCCTGCTGCTGCCCGTGCCATGCCAAGGCTGTGGGCTCATGGTTCTTCCGACTGCCGGGCAGCTGGTTTAGAGTCAGTGTGCCCCAGGTGGTATTTAATCTCCATGCAACCAGTGCAGCCTGGTGCCTGGGGGGCCTGATGGTGCCAAGCAGAGTGGGTGAGGGACTCGATGTCAGAAGAACAGGCTGCCGACCTGGGCAGGCCACGGGCACCACCACGAACCGCACAGAGGGAACAGTGCCCATCACCACGACCCAGTATCAGGCTCCAAGTCTGTAACCCAGGAGCCCAGGGTCAGGTGTTGGGCTGCTACCAGCAAGGGGTGAAGCTTGTGTGCGGGGAGGGCCCCCTCTGCAACCCGCTTTCTCCCAGGGTCAGTCCAGAGCCTCTGCAGCTGTCCAGCGGGGCGTCTAACACCACGGTCAAAGCTAAAGCACCTGCCCAGTGACTGCCATCAGCCTGGCCCTTGGTCACCCTGCCCCCTGGGGCCCCCGGGAAGTGTGCGCCCCCCAGGGGCTGGTTTGTCAGAGGTAAATGCCTCGATTCCGATGACCTCCAGGCACATTGACGCCCCCAGCCTTCTCGCAGGCCGCTGAGCTCCAAGCTGCGGTGCCACTGCCCAGAGCTGCGGTCGGGGTGTCCCATGGGTGCTGGCTCAGCCACACCCTTCCAGCCACCAACACTGTCCGTCCTGCTCCACCCCTCACAGGCACTGTCAGGGGCGAGCTTGCTGGCGGAGCCACCGACCTTGTCAGCCCGTCTGCTTGCAGTCTTCCGCGTGTTCACTGACACCCCTCCCCCCGACATAGCACGTCCTTTTCCAGAGGCAGTGCCTCCTGAGAGCTCTGGTGACAGACAGGGGGAGGTACCCGTTGGCTGCTTACCCAGAGGACCGCAAGTTCAAAACCACCACCTGCTCCACAGGAGAACAATGAGGCTGTGTGTATTCACAGGGACGGTTCTGCCCTGTCCCTGAGCATCCACTTGACGGCGTCCCCCTCCCGCATGCGGGCCACGGGGGACCGGTCTCGCCAGCCTCGCTTCTCGGGAGCTTTCCGCGGTGCTTTGGGGATGTGTCCCCAGCAGCACGGCCCTCGCACCCTCTGCCCCGCTCTGCTGTGCTCGCACGTGTCTCACTGGAGACCCCGGGCTGGCCCCGAGACCCCTGTAGCTCCAGCCTCACTCCCCAATGGGGCATCAGGCGCACAGGCCCCCCAAACCCCGCTCCCACCCAGCCGCCGCAGGGGGCGCTGGGGAAGGATTCACCGGCCAGGTCTTCGGGGCCGGTCTTGGGGGCATGGGCAGCTTTGCCCCGCGCTGTCCGGAAGACGGTAATCTGTGCTTGTGCCTCCAGGATGAGGCCTCGTGCCGGGAGGAAGCTCCTTCCCATCAGGCCTCGACGGTTCACCGTCCTCTGCAGCGGGCCCGCCGCCCGATGTGGAAGGGAGGAACGAGCAGCTGTCACCGTGAGACGGGCCTGTTTCCCGGTGGGCCTGACACGCAGGAGCCACTTGGGGGCTACTTCACATTATTTGGTCACAGAATCAAGGTCTCGGCTGAGGGGGGGGTGGGGCGTTGGGTCTAAGAAATGCATTTGTGCGTCACATCTTCACCAGGGCCTGGTTTGGTGCTCAGTCCTCTCCCGGGCAGGCTTTCCCACATCTTCAGGTCGAGGACGGGCCAGAGACCCAGCACCGAGTGTGCAGCTCCTCCACTGCCCTGTCCAGAGGCTCTGTCCCCGCTCTAGTCAGCAGGCCTGGGCGACGGGAGCCTGCATTCTCTCCACACAGAGCCAGCACACTTGTCGGAGTGGGGGGTCTAGATGGCCGCAGGTCAGCGCTGTGAAGTCCCCCCAGCCCCCCATCCTGACGCACCAGGAACTGGCAAAGTGGCATCGTGTGCCCGCTCTCTGACTCTCTGTGACTGGCTCCTCTGGCAGGAACTCTCCGGCCCCTGCCAGGGCGCGGCGTTGGAGCCACGAGGCGGGCTTCGGTCCACCCCTACTGCTGGGCTTGCACCAAACTGGCAGCGACGGGGCCCGGAGCGGAGCCCTGGCCGACTCCTCAGACAGCAGGGACTCTGCACACTCGGGCATCGAGGGTATCGCTTCGGCCTCATGGGCCAAGTCTGCCACCGAGGACACAATCCAGAAGCCTGAAGGTCAACAGGGAGGTGGACTGGGGAAGAGGTGTGGACCCCAGTGCCTGGTGGGTAGTGGGGGACAGGGGCGGGTGGGATATGTGCCCTTTCTCACCATGGGGGACTCGGCCCCAACGTGGGAGGCTGATGTCTGGGTAGATGGGGCTCCCCCAGTCTAGCACCCTAGTAGAGTGGAGGACCACATCTCCGAAAGTCATGCACCTGGGTCTACATGGGTACCTGCTTGGACAGGGGGCCCGTGAGGGTCCCTCCAGGTGCCTAGTGTGGGGCAGGGCTAGGCCAGAAGATGCCTCTGTGACCTCAGACGTGTGTCCTGAGGCTCAGGGGGCTTCGCTCAGGTGCAACTTGAGAACACCTACCTGTCCCACCTCCCATGGGTCCACGGTCAGCGTGCCCATTTTCTGCCAGCCAGGTTTGCTGGGAGGTTGCTGTCCGAGTTAGAGTGCACTCAGCACCCTGCCTGGGCCCTGAACAACCACAGTCCAGTCACCAGAGGCCACATAATTGTTTCACCCTTCAGAGGGCCATGAAGAGAAGCCTGATTTCCCCCACGCCACCCACTCCTGGAAGCACAGCCGAGCACAGGGACCACCTGCTCTCTGGTCCTCGCAGGGGCCCTGGTGCCGTGGTGCTCCTGCATTGGGCTACTGGCTATAGGTGAGTGGTAGGAACCCACGACCGCTCTGGGAGAAAGAGGAGGCCTTCTACTTGGTACAGAGTGGCCGACTCAGAAACTGCAGGGGCAGCTCCACCCTGTCCCACGGCGTCGCTCTGCAGCTCAGAACTGACTCCATGACAGTGAGTGTACTGTGGTTGGGTGGGGCATGCCAGGCGAGGACCCAGTGAAGGGGTCGGGAGCCTCTGGGGGGAGGCTGACCAGTGCTGCCCGCAATGCCAGTGGGAGATAAAGTGTCCCCAAAACAGAGTGGTGTGAGCCAAGGTGTCCTGAGATGCCCTGTGAGCCACACACGGCCCCCAGCAGAGCGCAGTGGTGCGTGGAAAGTGTCTACCCTCGCCGGGCCACAGCCTGCCTCCTGGTGACCTTTGGGACGGGTAGACTTCGCTGGCCAGTGACCAGGGCGTGCTGCAGATGAGACCTCGGTTTCGACCCCAGCCCGTTCCTGGGCGCATGCCTGTGTAGGGAGTGGGGTCTTTGTGGAGGTGAGAGACTAATGCTTCCTGGTCCCCTCAGCACCAGCTCACGCCACGCCGGGAGCTCCCGCCGGGCAACAGACCTCACAGTGCGTCAGAAGCATGGCAGGATTTGGCTTTGAGGTGCCACGCCCCACTCTGTGATAACCCTTGCTGATCGAGGGAGACCTCTGCAATGTGCCATGGGCCTGGGGTGCGGAGGGGCTGCCTGTGAGGGCCTGGACCCCGCCCTCCTGCTTGTGCTCTCCGATGAGGGGTCCTGTGCCCCAAGGCCCCCCCCCCCCCAAACTGCATGGATCTTCAAGCCTGGGAGGGACACTCTAGAAGACTCCCTGGCCCGGGGAGGATCTCTCTAGATCACTCTGAGAGGAAGGTCACCAAGTAGCACAAATTAGGTACTTAAAAGAACAGAACTTGATAACTTCACCGAAGTCTGCAATCAAGGTTGCACGTCGCGTCCCTCTGTGTGAATTATATCTCGGCACAGATTAAGAAAATGCTAACAACGAGGGGAATTGGGGGGCAGATAGACACTGTCAGGTCTCAAAGCAGTAAAGCAGCAGATCTCAGTTCTGGATCTTGAACAAATAGAGCGGCTGCTCTGGAGAGTGGGGAGTGCACCTCCTCATGGGTGCAGTAGGAGAGCGAGGGCTAGTGAGCTCAAGGCCTCGTCTCTGAATGCTTAAACCACACACATGAGCATCTTACTGAGGTGAGAATTCTAAGGGGGAATGCTGTTGCTGTTGCTGTGGAGGCCTGCGAGGATCCCGTTTCCCTTCCTTCTGAGAGGCAGCAGGAGAGCGACCCGGGTGGCTGAAGTTCCCAGTGACCACGTCCAGCAGAAAGCACGAAGCCTGGCCCTGACCACACACGGGGGGTGCCGGACTCCATTCTGTCACAGGGGGTCTCCCTCACGTCACTGGCCTCGAACTTCTCCAGGCACGGGGCACCCTCACTGTACTACCAGTTATAGCTGCACAGAAGACTTTTTACATTTCCATCCCTCTTTTTCTTCAATGACAAGTTCATTCAAAAAAAAAAAAAAGCCTTGGTGTAGGATCACAAGCACTCAGTATCACAATATTGAAGCCTAAACACCAGAATCTGACGAGATCAGACTCCTGTAAAAGGCACGCAGCGTCCTTCATTGGCCTCCCCAGCAGGACTCTGCCAGTTACATGATTTCATGTCAACTTAATCAATAGGTTGAAGGGCAGTAGAGTCTAGCCTATCAGGTCACAGCTTGATTGGTCCCTCCCTGTGGGCGTGGCCTTCTCATGAGGCTTCTGGGAACTCCTGTCTTCCTCCCTGGAGGCAGGACACACTCTGTGCTTCACATCCCTGTGGACGAGCCACATGGAGCTACACTGATGGTGCCAGAGTCCTGGAGATGCTCCCACCCCCACTTGGTCCACCAGACTTGCCATCCGCTGCCTGTGATCTTCCTGCAATCCAAGTCATTGCATGTGTTGCATGAGTCTGTAGAGGAAGCTATGCGTTAGTAGAGGTCATGTGGGCTTTTATCATCGGACTTATGAACTTGACCTGGACTGGGCTGGGATGCTTTCTTATACAATTGTATCAGACACATCTGTACATAAGTCGCCATCATCATTTTCAAAACATTTTCTTCTTGCTTAAGCCCTTGGTATCAGCTCCTCTTGTGGGGGTGGGGAGTGAGGGGTGGGATGGGATGAGTGATACAGCAATCATTATAGTCTGTTCCCTGTTTCTCCCCCTTCTCCCCTCACCTATCCCCTACACTCATAGTATCGCTATTCCTGTTTCTGTTCCTGGCGTGTCTTATCTGTACCAGTGCACAGGCTCTAGTCTAGTCAGCTCTGTAAGGTAGAACTGGGATGATGATAGAGGCCGCATCAAAGAATGAGAGGGATCTGTGTGTTTCCTCAGTGCTGTCCTGCACACTGGCCGTCTCCTTCTTTCCTTGTCACCCTCTGTGAGGGGATGCCCAGTGATCTACAGATGGGTGTCGGGTCTTCATTCTGACCCCTATCACTTACTTGCATCAGTATATGTTCGTTTGGGGGTCTTCTGATACCCAATACCTGGTCCTCTCAACATCCTGTGACCACACTGGCTAATGTACTTTTTACATGTGGACTTTGTTGAGTCCCTGCTAGATGGCTGCTTGTTTAACTGCAAGCCTTTAAAACCTCAGGTGCTAGATGGTTGAATAGCCGAGCACCACCAGCTTTCTTAACCACATTTGCTTATGCACCCATTTTGACTTTAGCGATGTCAAGAAGGTGAGCATCACAAAATGCCAGGTTATTAGAACAAAGTGTTCTTGATTTGAGGGAGTAATTGAGTAGAGACCCAATGCTCATCTATTACCTTAATATGTAACATTTAAATATATGTACATAGACCTATATTTATATTGTTATATATTAATATATTTATATATGTGCATGCTTATATTTGTACTTCTATGGGAGCTTGACCAAGCTCCTGCTGCCCTCCCCCTCCCTAGTGGTGTGAGCAGCCCACACGTTCGCAGAAAGCAGAGGTCCAGACCCCACCCCACCGCACAGAGCCTCAGACACACTCCAGGGTCCATTGCCTCCTGGTCCCTTGAAGGTTAAGTGGCTGCTTGTCTATTGAGGGGACCGAGGTACCTCTGAAGTCTTCTTAAATCAAATGAGAGCTTAGCTTGACCTGGGAGGGACGAGTGACTGTCTCGAGCGGAATGCTCTGTGAGGGACGGCTACTTGCAAGGGGATGGGGACCTTTGTGGGCAGTGAGGGGTGGGGGGGGGCTGAGAAGGATCAAGGGCCCCAACTGTACTTACAGGGAGCTGGGGTACATCTGGGGGGTGTCCCCAACAACAAGAAGATGGCTAGCCGGGAGGGAGGAAGCACCACCACCATGTCTTAGAAAGACCCTGGCAGAGAGTCCTCCCTGCCACGGACCTGAAGAAACCGCCAAGGAGAGGCCGCCGTGGGGGGTGTCGGAATCAGGAGCAGTGGGCCGAAGGAAAGTTGTTCCCCAGCTCACTGGTGAAGACAAGGGGAGCCCCAGAGCCCCGGGCAGGGGCTCCTCGCTGACTGACCCTGTGGGTCGGTCTTCTGAGAGGCCATGGGTGAGGAGGGTGTCTGGGCAGAGGTGGGCCACACCTTTGTCACCCAAGGAGAAACCAGCATGGGAGAATGTATGTGCCAGGGGCCTGGGACCAGCCAAGCAATCTGCTCTGATGCAGCGAATAAAGGGAAGAGGACCAGTGTCTGGTTCTACCAGGCCCAGCTCTCGCCAAGACATCCAGGACCCAGTGACGACCCTCGGGTCAGAACACTTTCTGACTGTGTCTGGGTTCTGAGACTGGCCCTCGGGGCTCTCCAATAGGTTCCAGTTCCTAGGCGATCCCATGTGAACTCCTGATTTTCAGTGGCCAGTGCCTTAAGTTCTGGACTCTGCCCACCTGCTGACCAGACTCATCTCCCTCCACCCTCACCCCCATCAACTCTCAAGTCCAGCTCTAAAAACCCATTGCTCTAGAATGGATTGGAGCACTATGGGGACGAGTAGATCCACGGGAGGGGGGTGTCTGAGGCTGCGAGGGTTCTGGTGCTAGAGACCTCACAGCCCACAGAGAGCTGGCCGCCGCAGCTCAGCATGGCACTGAGGATGCTGTCCGACCACCTCCCACCTCGGTCCCCTGAGCTGTGTCCATTATTAATTTGAACCCCATGGTGGTGGTATTCTTTAATTGTCTTTAAACGTACTGAAACGTGTTTAGAAATTAGTGTGACCGCTCATCAAAGTGGGGACTAACATATTTCTGATGAAAAGAACAGAAGGAAGGGGAGCCCCTGCAGGGGCTTGGTGCCAGCTCTCAGGGCGCCCTCTGGGGACTGAGGAGAACTCTCCCGGGCCTTAGGGCTCCACCGCGTTCTCCCCCTTGGCGGTGAGCAGACTCTATCAGCTCCACACGCTCCCTCTCTGTGCCACGGGGCTGCTGGGTGAGAACTGGGCACTGCCCATGCACATCAGTGAGGAGTCTCGTGGCAGTCGTTCCTTCAAGTGGCGGAGACGCCAAACCACACCACGGAGCTGGTTCAAGCAGGGAGCAAGGGGGCAGGAGGCAGGAGGCAGGGGGCAATGGGGCAGGG
>PVJH01034761.1:0-20397 GCA_004026705.1 Nesogale talazaci
GAGTGCCTTCGCTGAGCTGTGCAGCCCTCCCCCCGCCTTCTTTGCAGTTGCTCCCCGCTCATTAATGCACACTTGCTGCCCCCTGAGACGCCGAGCTAACCTTTTTGTCAGTGTGATCCCCTACATAGCTCTTAAAGAGGATGGTGCTCAAGACAGATGTTTTACTATTGTTTTGTTGCTAGACTATTGTTTATTTTTCAAGATACGTGGGATAACCATTTTTGGTTAAAGGTTTAAAGTTTATTTCGGGGCAGATGTTACAGGGCTTAAGCCACCCTCAGTGGCTCCAAAAACCTAGAGGCCATGACACTTTCGCATTTTCTTCTGCATTTTCCACCCTCTGGGTCAAGATGCTTTTCTAGTGTGAATCATGGTAGCAAGCCACCATTCTTCTAGGCTCATGGCAAAGGAATGAGTTTGTGGCAGTCAGTCACACCTTCCATTTCCCCTTCCTCTAGTCTTCAAGGTGAATCAAGTCCAACTATGGTGCTTCGGACGGCTGTTTGCAAGCTTTTCAGACCCTGTCACTCCACCACTGGGAAGTCGAACAGAAACGCTATGTACGTTTTAGACCAGTTAACTGAGATACCCCATGAATCCATGACCCTAAGCTTACAAGCCAAGGATCCTAGCCTCATGAGGTGTTTGGTTGTTTTAAGGCTTTACTTTTGTAGAATATTGCATTCACTCTGAGTGTATTGAGTTATTTATCAATCTGAACAATGACAGTAGAATCTGATTAAGCTAAGCAGTAGCAGTACATTTACCTCTGGGTCAGATTTTGTTGTTGGGATTTTGGAGAGTAGGATTGGCGTTTGTGTTCTAAACATGTTCTTGAACTCAGCTTTTGAAAGAAATTGTTCTCCTTTCTCAGAGTCTGCTGTCTGTACACTTGGCAGTCTTGGACATTTTCATGCTCAGTGGCCCTTGGAGAGCTCACGTTGACGGAGACCCGGCTACCTTTGCCAGCGGGGGGTTGTTTAGGCAGCTGTCACTGTGTCTCTGCATCTGTTGCAACCCACAGTGACCGTGTGTGACAGACTTGAACTGCCCCACAGAGTCTCCTCCACTGTGTAATCTTTGTTTTTACCCCACTGTATAATCTTTATGTGAAGAACTCTTTAAATCTTCTCTCCCATAAAGCCCACTGGTGGGTTTGAACTGGTAATCTTTCAGTTAGCAGCTGAGCACTAAATTATGCATCACCAGAGCTCCTTAGACAGATGTTAGATTAAGATACACCATGAAGATATTATCTTTGCCTGAAAAATAGTACACAAAACAGAAGGCATCATTTTATTTTGGTGGTAGTTTTCAGAACCACTGGGGAAGCTAATTACGTTGGGAACCTCTTGAGGAATATGTGTGTAGTAAATATTATAGGCCCTGCCTTTCTGCTGTGTAATATAATCTGGCTCTGATGGTAACTCGTCTAATTGCTAGTGAGATGATAAAGTCTGAGTAATATTCTTACAGAAGTAGACCTAATTATTTGACTAATTATAGTCCATGTGTGTGAGAAATAAGGTTAACATTTTTAATCTCTAAAAGTCACTACAATAAATAACTATCTTTGGGAACTTCAACACTTGGTGGGTTACCATTGTAGGGTAATCATGGCAAGCAATACTCAATAGTTTCTCCAAGACAAATTTTTATCCCATAAGTATAGCTTTCTTCTGTAATGTCTATTGGTGCTTGTAGAAATTTTTTAAAATTACTTCTTTGTCAAATTGTGTTCATAGGATAGAAACAACAGTCATTCCCATTATGATGAAATAAAAATAGAATTAAAGCTTAGACACTTAAGTAGGCACATTGAAATATGTAAGCGAGGTAATAAATAATTTTTTAGTAAATAAAAGATTTGTTTGGAGTAATAGGATAACCTGATATAAACCTTTTGAGCATAGGTTATTATTGTAACCAGGACTTTGGGTGGCATAAGGGTTATGAATTGGGCTGCTAACCGCAAAATCTGAAGTTCAAAAGCACTGGCCACTCCTTGGAAGGAAGACGGAGCTTTCAACTCCCTTAAAGAGTTCAAGTCTTTGAAGTTCACCAGGGCAAGTCTGCCCTGCGTCACCGTCAGTCAGCATTGACTCGATGGCAGGCAGTTCGTTTTGTTCTTGCAGAACTGAAAACGGGTGTGTAGTTGACGAGAGTACAACCAAGCAAAAGGTCACAGTCACTGGTGAGAGCACAGAAGTAGTCTCAGCTGCTTAGGCCTAGTCTTTGGGGAGACAAGGGAGAATAGATAATTGGGGGATCTTTTCAGGGCTACCTTTGAAGTTCTTATAATTAATCTATATTCTATGAAACCGTTCTGTTGATCTCCCATCATTGTACATTATAGGGCAGAATGCAAGAAGTATTGGTATTCCACATAGAATTTTGTGTATGGAGTATCCTAAATAAATATGTGAGTCTTAGTCTTGTAGTGCCACTGAAAATAATATTTTAAATTCAATCTACATTATATTTGACTAGCTATATGTGTAAAATGGCAGTGATTACGACTAAGCTAGTACCTTTTCAGGAAGTATTAAGATTAAAAGCTCTTTTTTTTTGGGGGGGGGCATCACTGCTCTCTGGTGGTGGGAGTAGGAAGCCCAGCCCCACTGCTGGAATTGAACCTCCGTCCCAATGGGCCGCAGTCCCGCGCACAACCACTACGCCACGGGGGCCCAGCCAAGATTAAAAACTCTTAATCAAGCCTATTGTCTCTAAACAAATGTTGCTGATTTATTAAAACCAATTTTTCTTTACCCCTCCCCATTTTAAGAATTCATTTTATTGCAGCTCCCCATCAGTATTGCTTTTTGAACATTTTTCCATTTGAACTTCTTTCCTAAATAGTGCTTCTCAAAACTGCAGGTAGTAACCTTAGTTTGAGGTTGTGGAATTAATAATGAACCTGAGTATAAAATATTCAACTGTGTACTATATAATAAATGTGAGTGTTAAGTATATCTCCTGATTTATGTGGATATAGTAGGTATCAATGCAAAGAAACTTGGCTGCTCTTCAGCTTGAAATTGTGTGTGTGTGGGCATCACTGCCCCCTGGTGGGAGTAGGAGGCCCAGTCTTGCTCCTGCAGAGCTGCTGCTGGATTTGAATCACCAACCCAGTGGGCTGCAGTCCCGCACACAACCACTACCACCACCAGGGCTCAGCCCTTCAACTTGGAATTTGTTTGTTTGTTTTGGGCATCACTGCTCTCTGGTGGTGGGAGTAGGAGGCCCAGCCCCACTGCTGGAATTGAACCTCCATCCCAGTGGGCCGCAGTCCTGCGCACAACCACTACACCACCGGGGCTCGGCCCCTTCAACTTGGAATTTAATGGTGTTACATTATCTGTAAATACTCCTGTTTTATTTCTGTGACTGTCTCACATATCCCCTATTAAATTTTTTTAATTCATTGCAGTGAAATTCACATAACTTAAGATTAATCTGCCTTAAAGTGAATGACCTATTGACCTTCATGACTCAAAATGCTGTGCAACCACCATCTCTATTCAGGTCATTTTATCACTCCAGAATAAATCAACTCTGGTGCAGTGACTTTACTCAATCAGACTCTGTGGCTATAACCTTTGTAACTCCCACCAAACAACCAGGTGAAACCGTGCAGATTGGGTGTTTCTTCTTTTCCTGATGGGTCTGGGTACAATGCTGGTAGGATAGTGTGATTCAGTTGTGAGTGATTGCTAACAGGATTAATTGTGATTGTCAAGCTTGGGACTCTTCACATGCGAGTGGGTCCATTTTTGCCATTCTGCTAAGTATACAATGAGCCATTTTAGTAGCAGGAACTAGAGATCTTGCTACTAACAGGAAAGAAGATCCAGAAGAGAGGGTATTATTCCTCGGACCCCCAGACCTCTGCTGCTAAACCTCAGTCCAGGAAACAAAAGCCGTGACACCGCTCAGGTAACTAGGCTGTGGAAGCCCAGCACCAAGAGCACAACACAAGGGGGGTGGGCTTCCTGGCCCACAGGGCAAGTAAAGCCTCATGCAGGCGCATTGCTTGCAGTGTAGCTCCTCCAAGCATTTGATTGGGGGAGCTGGGTTTGCTGTCTCAGAGCTAGAGCTGCGCACCAGTGGAAGGAGAGACAGGCTCTTTGGGCATTTATTCGTAGTCGTGAAAAGACTTGGCAGTACTGCTCAATTTTAGAGTAGGGGCCCAAGGGCCAGTGAGAGGCCTGATCAAGAAGAGGCGGTCCTGACCAAAGAACTGTGTTCTGAGCAATTTTTTTTTTTTTGGGGGGGGGGGTATCACTGCCCTCAGGTGGTGGGAGTAGGAGGTCCAGCCTTTGCTCCGTGGAGCTGGAATCAAACCTCCATCCCAGTGGGCCGCAGTCCCGCGCACAACCACTGCGCCACCGGGGCTCAGCCCTGAGCATTTTCTGATCCTGATTTATAGCTTATTTCTCCTGTAAAACCCATAACTGTGGGGATTGCCTGAGTCCTGCGTGGCCATTGCAATGGGTTATCAGACCCGGTGGAGAGTGCTGTGAAAGAGACCAGTGGTATTAGGATTGGTAAAGGGCACCGGAGGAAAGAGGCTTGTCGGACCTTCCTTTGCCTCGTAGGAGTTAGCCTTGAGCTGATCCTGAATTCGAGACCCTTGGGAAGGTAAAAGAGGGGTCATATGCCACCCACAGAGTGTTCTGACAGCTCCCCACTGCCCTCTTTGTCAACGGCCTAGTAATTTCTAAATCTGCTTTCTATCTAGATTTAATTGTTCTGGATATTTTATCTAAATGAAATTACATAAACATGACCCCTTGTTTTTGTTTTTCACTTAAAATGTTCTCATGATTTATTCACTTTATACCAATTATGCTTCATTTTTGTATACCTGAATAGTATTCCATTATATGTCTATACCCTGTGGCATTGGTGATTTAGTAATAAAGTTCTCAATACGGGCTGAGCCCCGGTGGCATAGTGGTTGTGCGTGGGACTGCGGCCTCCTGGGATGGAGGTTCGATTCCAGCTCACAGGAGCAAAGGCTGGGCCTCCTACTCCCACCACCAGAGGGCAGTGAAGCCTAAAAAAAAAACAACCAAAAAAATATATATAAAATTAAAAAAAATAAAGTTCTCAATTCTGGTGCAGGATGTCCGGGTTCAACTCCTAGTGAGTGTAGCTTTGTGTTCAACCCTCACTCATCTGCTAGTGGGAGTGCTACGTTTGGGGGGTGGTTTTCCACTTCTTGCTTCTCTACGTTGAAGTAATTCTCACTGCAGAAGAATGGTTACAAGCAAAAGTCAAGCTTTGGATAGTGCATTCTTACAGACAAAAAAATGAGCTGTCCCAAAAAGTGTGGAGAGCCACATAGGGAGACTCTTGGAGAGACTAGGAGAGGAGAAGGGATGGAACCCAGACAAGGAAAGGGGGTGGAGATGGAACCAAAAGAGAGATTTGAGGCTGTGCCTTTGATTTTTATGCCCTCCCTGACTGGTCTCCCACATCCATTGGTGGATTTTTAGTAGATGTGCGCAAGTGTGTGTGGTGTGTGTGTGTGTGTGTGTGTTGTGTGTGTGTGAAGTATAGCATTGCTGGCACTTTCAGTGGGCATGAATATGGGTGCCCTACAGTACACTTTCCTATCTTGGGGTGCCAATGAAACACAATCTTAAGACCATCTAATGGTTTACATGTGTCCTTACCTTGATCTGATTGGTCTGATTCTGAGGGGGTCAGTTCTGATGGCGTCCACAACTTTATTTATTTGTTTGTTTGTTTGTTTTTATTCATTTATTTATTTGTGGCATCACTGCCCTGGTGGCTTCTACAGCTTCATGTGGTGGATCCACGCACTCTATCCTGGGTCTCTAACAGCAGTAGAGGTAGATAGAAATATTGGGAAAGGACCTTTCCAGGCTGACTGGAGCTGGGATTTTAGGGACCCATCCTTCTAAGCTTTTATATGAACTAGATTTCCAGGAAGGCACAAGTTGGACAGTTTTGTTTCCCTCGGGTCTGGGTCAGCCCTTATTGACAGAAAAACTCTTGGTGTTGGGCCCGTCTTGTAGCATATTGTTGTATTAAGGCACTTCATCATCTACAGCTGGCTTTGTTACAAAGAAGGATCACCTTTATAAAGCTCCATAAAGGCTTGAGCATGTAGGGTGACTTGGGGCAAGTCTAAGATGGAGCAGACATCTCAGATGAAAGCATTACATCCAGTTCATTTGAGTTTCTGTTAACTTCCTAAGGGTCCGTCGTAAGTGTTGCTTGACTTTCTACTTGTCCCGAGGATTGCCATGTCCAGAAGATAAGTTATACCTAGGTGTTAAGATAACGCTTGGAGTCTGAGGAAGGCAGCAAAGAGTAGGTGGCCCCAGCAAGGGAAAAAGAGTGTCCTGGCTTGCATGTCACATCCATACTCAACCAAGGCTCCTGATCAGTGACAGCAACGGGCCCGCCAGGCTGGGCTGGGCTGCCTCTGTCTTGGGCGAGCAGTTGGAACCTCAACTGACAGCCGGCTCTCCTCTTAGATCTTCCCCACAGGCCAGAGCACTGTTTGGCGGCCAGTTTGTTTACAGTGATCGCATGACTTTCATGGAGGACTATTCTCACTGGGACACTCCTTTGTCCAGGCACCCAAACACTGGTACATATTGAACTTAGTGCCCAGCATAGGGATCCTTGGAACCAGGAAAAGCAGTAGATGGGTGCTGATTAGCTATGGTGCCCCGGACCTGAGCATGCCCTTTTCTCCTTCTTTTGAGCCCAACGGACGGAGCCTCGTGTTCCCATCGTTATTAGAAAATAGCATTGGCTGCTTTCCATTGACCTGGAGTCGCTCTTTAAAGTTCCTGCACTATCTTCTGGAGCATCTTCCAAATGTCTGATGTAGCCTATGTGAGAAACATCTTTTAGTATGATCTGCCCTTCATGTGAGTGGAGTGCTTAATTAGGGCTTCTCTCAGTCAGAGAAGTTTACAGGACCTTCATTAGGTGCCTGGTTGATGATTAATCTAGATTAATTGATGGAAGGTCTTTTGTAGCTCTAACTTTAGTCCAGTTTTGATATACCCTGATAGTGCTGTCATGCCCGCCTTCAGTGGACTCATTATAAACCCAGGTGGAGTCTGTCGAAGGTCCCACTATTTCTCCTACTGGATTTTGCTCATTCATCACAAGTAGATCCATCTGCAAGTTTCTTGACCTCCTTTAATACTCAAAATCTGTCACACATTGTCCTGGAATTACCATTACATCCTTCTAGACCAAGTCATAGGCCAAGGTGAAGTGCCGAAAGACATCTATGCATTGTTCTGGGTTACCTGAGTAGCTGCCTAGGTTGCTTTTAATCTACAGGATTAAAAGCATGATTAATCTGCTATGAATCAACTTGGGTGAGAGGTTTATAAGTCATTCAGGAGCCAGATTCAACAGCTGTCTCTATTAAAGGTAGAATTTTCGAGGGGCCCTTTTCATGTTTCTTTGGGGTTTAGTTTTGTTTCTTTGGTTCAGCTTCTTGTGGGTCCAGCAAAGGGATGGGGGGTGGAGGAGACTTTTAGCTCCAGGAACTGGGCCCTTTTTAGGGTCCATGATATATTTGAAATAGAGGTCTTTACTGCCCCTCAAAAGCAGAAATGCCTTGATATATGGGGCTTCAGGCCATTTTCCTCCCACTCTTAGAAAAGCTCGGTTACAGTGGTGGGAGGAAGAGTGTCCCTGCTTTATCCAGGGTCCCCATCACCTCGTTCATACTGGGGCCAGGTGGTCTTGTAGAAGAACACTAGTCTTTGCTTGTGGGTCAAATCTAGACCAGTTAAACAGGATACAATGCAATGATATTCCCTGAGGATCAGACTGCTGGCTGCTGCTCTAGGAAACAAACAGCAAAAGGTTATCCCAGTGTCCTAAGGCCTTCTAGAGGTTCCAATGCCTTGGAACATGAGGGCCTCAGACAGATACATCTGTCTTTGGCAGTCAGGACTCAGCTTTAGGCCTTTGACCAAGCCCCAGCTGTCTTCTAAAAAGCAAATCACCAGCTCATGGGTGACCTCATAATAATTGGGGTGGCATGGAGCAGTTGACCTCTCAGGTGGCATAGGACCTGTCTTCCGGCGAAACCTCATTGTGGTCTCCTATTGATTGGGATCCTTGACTAAGTATTTGTTAACCCAATGAAATTGGAACCAAATATGTAAACAGCCGGAGTATGGGGCAATTTACTGTGTAGAGAGCAGTGCTTATGAAATCTCTAAAGGGGTCTTTGGAATGTCAGGGTCAACAATTGTCCAATGACCTGACTTTCCAAATACTTTGGAGCCTGTACTAGGCAAAAGAAAACCAAAAATACCAAAACAAAAAACAGAAGTCTCCCCCCCCCCCCCAACTTACTGTGAGTTAGAGGAAGAATGTCTGAAGGACCAGGAAAGCCAGTAAGTTTAGCTTCCACCAACACATGGATGAGCCAGTGGGTGACTCTTAATGGGAAAAGGGAGTCTGTTTTTGTACTATGACAGTCGAGGATCATGTCCCTTACTTTCATACAGAATTTTAGAAAAGCCAGAGGATTGAAAAAAAAACCCAGGAGGAGTGAGTAGGCTGGCACAGAGAGACTAATAGATTGTGATTCGTCAGCACAGTAGCAGTTACATATGTTGAAAAGAAGCCAACCAAAACGGGAGGAGGGAAATGTGCCAGAAAAGAAAAAGAAGGTGGAAGATGGACTTGGAGCAGGAGTGGAGAGCCACCGTAGCTGCATCGGCAACATTCTTTTTTTTTTAATCACTTTATCGGGGGCTCCTATAACTCTTAGCACAATCTATCCATACATCCATTGTATGCAAAGCACATTTGTACATTTGATCTCATCATCATTCTCAAAACATTTTCCTTCCACTTAAGCTCCTGGTAGTAGCTCCTCCTTTTTCCACCCCCCTCCCCACTCCCCCTTCTCTCATGGACCCTTGATCATTTATAAACTATTATAATTTTGCCTTGTCGAACACTGTCTGATGTTTCTCTTCACCCACTTCCCTGTTGTTCCCAGGGAGGAGGCTGTTTGTAGATCCTTATAATCGGTTCCCAGCAACATTCTTTAAAGATTATCTGGAACATTGTAGTGTCTTAATGATTTGCTTATTGAATGCATGACAGAAGTTAAAAATACATTCTCAAAGGGAAGAAGAGAAGTTGGTTGGAGTGGAGGAAGGGATTACGTTGGTAAGCACCGGAGTGCTCTAACTGCAGGGTCAGTAGTTCAAACTCATCAACGGTTCTGCTCCAGTAAAGACAAGTCTCCAAAACCCTGTGTGGAGGCGATCTGAGAGAGAACTGACTGGATGATCATGGGCTAGCAAGTCTTGAACCAGAGGAAACTGCATTGATCCAACTTTACACTACTCTGAAGAAGAAGGATTGTAAGAAAAACCAAGGGGTCTTTGTTACTCTACAGATTTAGCTAATCTAAACTGGCTGCTTTTTGTGCTTATTGCTTTATCATTAATTTCCTTATTCAAGGAAAAATTATTGAATGACTAAATTAAGATACCTGAAATATAAGAACGCAGTGTCTTCTTTCGACTCAGACTATGATAAGATCTGACCTAAGGGAGGTCTTTCAGTGCCTCTTAAACTCTACCACAGCACGCCTGAAATCATCAATTCCACCTGTGTACGAGCCACTGCCCTTGTGTCTGTGCAGACACAGTCTCTTTTTAATTAAAATAATCCTCAAATACTTTCTACTTTAAAAAAGATACTACTTAAGATATAAGTGCAAGTAGAAGCCTATCACTATTTCTTAAGAAACTATGCTTCCACTTAGAAACTCATGTTTCTAATTAAATTATTAAAATGATTTGTGTCTTTCTCCTTCCTTTTTTTTTAGAAAGAAAAAAGATGCAATTGATCCCCTGTTGTTCAAGTACAAGGTGCAACCCACTAAAAAAGAACTGTATGAGTCTGCTGTTGTTAAAGCAACACAAATTAGGTAAAATCCACTACTTTCTCTATAGTATTTAAGGTGAAATAAATTACTTTTGTTAAGAAGGTCTTATATGAAGGATAAAAATGTCTTAGGCAAAACATGAATAGTGTTGAAAATTATTGTTTCCCTTAAAAAAAAAACTATCTTATGTGCTTATAGACCAATGAATCTGTTAACCCCTAAATACTTTTTTAACATTGAAAAAAATTAAGAACTA
This sequence comes from Nesogale talazaci, assembly GCA_004026705.1. Taxonomy (NCBI): domain Eukaryota; kingdom Metazoa; phylum Chordata; class Mammalia; order Afrosoricida; family Tenrecidae; genus Nesogale; species Nesogale talazaci. The sequence continues at coordinate 10,182 of PVJH01034761.1, forward strand.
TCCTATTTATTAAGGATTTTTCATCAGATAGTAATGTTCCTGTACTCAAGAAGACTTGTTGCTCCCTGGTACTGGTGTGCTGGCCAGCAGGCACTAACTGAGTGGCTAGAGAGAATAAAAGATGGTATTTTGTATTTTATCATATTAATTTTAAATTGCCACATGAGCTATTGGTCACAGGGAGAGTATATTTATCAATAGTCAGCACATTTTCTTTCCAGGTTACTACATGGTGCTGGGGCATAGCATCGAGCAAAGCTCTTACTGTCATGGAAATTATATTCTAGGAAAATAGTACACACTTTTGGAAGGCCACTACTTTTTAAATGTTTGTGTCCTTTATTCACTCATAGAGTTTTTGACTTGAGTGCATTGAATTAAGTTGAAGCATTTACTTTCTTTCTAGAACCTTTCCAGAAATTTTTATGTTGGAGGAGGTGAGGTTTGCTGGTATAGTTGCTGTTTTTAATGGAGGTGAAAGGAGCATGTTAAATGATCCGATTGGTCTGAATTTAAGTGTCTTTACAATCTCACTAATTATTGGCAGGCCTATGAACTTTAAGCTCAAAATGATCTAAAATTTGGCATTGCCCATGTTTAACTTTGTTTATAATTTCCCTTGGAATGTTGATTATGTATCTAGGTTGTATCTAGTAGTCTACTGATTTTATTTTATTTTTTAATGTTAATGGTGATATTTGTAGGAATGATCAGCTAATTATATAAAATTGGCTTACGATAACATACTTTCTTTTAGTTTTACTTATTTCTAAATGTCAGAACCTTAGCAACATAATAGATCATTTTAATACACGTAGTGTATAAGGGACTTTTTGTTATAAATCCATTCAATTCAATCTTGTAATGTTCTATATATTTCTATATAATTTTTTTGGTAAATTCTATACATAAATGCTATTAGATCCCTTAATTATATTTCTTAGACTTGAAATTCAGGTTATGAAATTACAGAAATTATGGAGGTTAGATTGAATTCTTTGGGGGGGGGTATTACTGCCCTCTGGTGGGCGTGGGAGGCCCAGCCTTGCTCCTGGAGAGCTGCTGCTGGATTTGAACCGCCAAGCCAGTGGGCCGCAGTCCTGCACTCAACCACTACACCACCGGGGCTCAGCCCCGAATTCGTAAATAATAACACTTTCTTCTTCCTTTACCCCTGTAGTCGGAGAAAGCACATATTTTCCCGTGATAAACTAAAGCTTTTCCTGAAGCAACACTGTGAACCACAAGATGGAATCATTAAAATTAAGGTACCCAGAATGGTGAAATTTACTTGTTGAAAGAAGGAGGGAATAAAGAATTAATTGCAGTGTTCTAAAATTTTAAAACTGCTGGAGTAATATTTCAGAGCTGGTTGACCACACTCCTCTTCTTATGCATAACCAATGTTCAACCTTCATATAGGTGAGAATAACTGGGATTTGGGGGAGAAGAAAAGGTACCATAGAGGAGGAGTAACCTTAACTTTGTGCTAGTGTTCTAAATAATCGTTTCAAAGAGCAGTGCTAAAACTGATCCTCTTAGCTAGACGTGTCATAGACCAATACTAAACGTAACCAATAGAGGAAGAAAATCAAGCTAAGAGACTTCTCACACATTAAGTCAAAAGTCCAAGGTAGAAGTGAAACTAATTTTTTAAGAGGAGGAAATACTTAACCCATTTTGAGATAGAGTGGCAACATCTAACTAAACCAAATGAGATGGAAAGATAATGTGTATTTCTCACAGATCAGCTAATGAGATGAAAATAAGATTTGAGCATTTCATTGTATCTTCTTTGTACACTCAAAAGAAACAAATCATCCAGCTGTTGAAGTATTTAATAGGAACAAAAGAAAACAAACAGCATTCGTGAGAGACTGATTTGGTCATCTCAGTTTATGTAGGCTTAAAAATAACAGATCTCCAAGGCAAGTGCTTGGGGAGAAAAGCATCAGTGAATACGTGGAGAGCTGAGATACTTAGAAAAACATTACCTCCAAGTAGGAGAAATAGTCAGGCAGACATGGCCAAAATTCCTGGCAGATAAAGCTTGAAAACGTAATGGGAGAAGTATGCAGAAATTTCAAAATTTGTCATGAGAGAAACACAAGTTGAAATATTAAGACATAAAAATACATATAGACATTTTATAAAATGGAAAATAATCAAAAAGTGAAACCCCAAAATGCGTTATTGCACTCTCACCTGGTGAGCTTCAGTTTCTGTAAAATTACTCTCAAACCTTTCACTTCTAAAATAATTATTGTTAAATGTCAGCATATATATTTATCTTAATAAGAAAAGAATATATAAATGAAAATAAAAGAATATACATAAAAGAACATGCACATGCCTTTAATGTATACATCGTAATTTAATGTATTAAAGAACCTTTAAATCATTCTACTCACTTGTTGCATCGAGTATCAGTTTGCCATGTAACAATTGAGCTCAAGATATTTTAAGCAGCCTGCATCACTGTGATAGCAGCGGGAGCGATGGCTGCTGCTTGGTAGGTCATCAGCAGAGACGGGACTTTCTAACTGAGCATATCGCTGAAAAAGCCGGATGGCAATTTTCCTCATTTAGAGTAAGTAGAGGACATCAGGTATCACATGAACTATGGAATAGCATAACTTGGCTCAGTAACTAAGAATGAAGGGCGTAGTAAACATTTTTCACATAAGAGTACAGTAAAATTATCAATGCATTTCTGTTGCACTTGCACATACGTACAAGCACAACCTCATACAAACCAAAAAGACAGCCGAGCTCAATGCCTCCTGCTGGCGAGCAATGAGGGTTGTTAGTCTTACCCATATGAACACACAGATTGGGGGGTGGGGGTGTGGGGCGGGGGGAATAAGGACCTTTGGAAATTAGTGTAGTAAAGTCTCTTTTTTGGGGGGTGGGGGGCATCACTGCCCTCTGGTGGTCGTGGAAGCTAACCAGCCTTGCTGCTGCTGGATTTGAACTGCCAAGCCAGTGGGCTGCAGCCCCGCACTCAACCACCACGCCACCGGGGCTCAGCCCAGTAGAGTCTCTTTTAACTATCAGAAAAAAGCCACCGTTGTGCTTCTGTTCATAGTGATGGATAATTCTGTGCACTTGGTGGTTATGTGGAATTATAGGTTATCGTATTCATGGAATGTGCTTTAATATAAAATATTAGTAGCTTCTTGATTTATTTAATAGATTTGCTATAATTTTTCATATTTTGTTAGTAATTTAAAATTTTATGTCATTTTCCATATATTTCTTGAACTGTGTGAAGGAGGAAGAGTGATAATCTTGGTCAGTGAAAAAAGATGTTCAGAGTTGCTAATCAAAAATAAGAATTCAAGATTGGACGTAGATGAAAAATGTTAACAAGTTGTGGATATAAAATAAGTGGAGAAACTCGTAATGTGCAGTAGTTTGGAATTAGTATATTGGGTTACTCCAGCAGACCTCTTAATATTAAATAAATTGATTATTTACACAGTCAATAGAATAAGTCAAAAGCAAAACAAATATATTGACAGGCATATCATTTTTGAATAGTTCTGGATTCAAAAAATGGTAAACGCTTGAGATACTTCATGGTGAAGTAATTGTTTGAATTGAGTCTTTCTGGTAAGCTGATTACTGTAAATAATTTTTAAAAAGTCTGAGTGAACCCACCAAAATGTGTAACTGCATAACAGAGCACATCATTCCCGTGCTTTTGAGCTGGTCTTCAATGATGTCATAAGACTTGTTAGAGTAAATCCGGGTATTGTGTACTCATGTGCTGTTTTTGTGTCCTGTGTCTCTTTTATGAAGGCCTCAACTCTTTCATCATATAAAATAGAAGAACAAGATTTTTCTTACTTCTTCCCTGAAGAGCCACCCACGTTTATCTTTAGTCCTTCTAGCAGAAGAAGAGGCAGACCTCCCAAAAAAATATCTGTTAGTCAGGTAAGTAGAGAATAGATTGAAAACTGCATTTAGTTGGTTCTCATATTGTATTCAAAATCAAGAGCAATGTTTTCCTTAATTCCCGTAGTTCATAGGAATCAACTCTCTTTTAAAAAAACATGGGTGTACTCTGTAGATGAACTACATAGCAGTGAACCTTGTCAAAGTTTCAGGTATGAATTAGGCGTTATCCTCAAATGACATGGGTTTTATACCAAGGCAAAAGCACAGACAAGCAACCAATAACTGATGGAATTCAGGAGCTGAATTATGAAAGAACAATCCATTTTAAGTAAGGGAGATTATGGAGGGCTTTAAGAAGGCAACAATGCTGGGCTGAGTCCCTTTGGCGTAGTGATTGTGCGCGGGACTGCAGCCCGCTGGGATGGAGGTTCGATTCCGGCTCCACGGAGCAAAGGCTGGGCCTCCTACTCCCACCACCTGAGAGCAGTGATGCCCCCCCCCCCCAAAAAAAAAATAAATAAAAAAGAAGACAATAATGCTTGAACTGGAGAAAGTAGAAAATTTCTAATGATATAAAAAAATGGAAAAAGCATTAAGATAGAAGACAACATCACCAAGTTTAAAAGGAACTCATATTTATGATATCAATGAATCGTGTAGAATAAGCCCAGACCTCTTGCTGTCCCATCAGTTCCAATTCACAGGGAGTGACTTTGTAGGGACCTAAGAGGAGGACCATGGGAAATGAAACAGAGCATTCTCAGTTATTCTTGGGAACCCTTAGTTTCTTTGTTCAATAAAATGATGTTAAAATGGCCTTTGCATTAAACTGTGCTTTCCATAAACAAGTGCAACTTGCTTCAAGCTATTTGCCTTACATAGGAGCTAAAATAGACTTTAGCTCCCAAATGACCTTAATCCCAGCAAATGGCAAGAAACTGATTCCAAGTTCATATATAACAAGTGAAGCCTCAGAGTGCAAAGGAAATCCTCCCAAAAGAAAACTATGAAAAGAGGAGCTGACACCAAGGGCTTAAGTAGAAAGAAAATGTTTTGAAAATGGTGATGACAACATATGTACAATGTGCGTGACACAGTGGATGGATGCATAGATTGTGATAAGAGTTGTAAGAGCCCTCAATAAAATTATTTTTAAAAATAAACTATGAAAAATGCAAGGGGGAGGAATGCTTGTATTAGAATGAGGAGGAAAATAGAGAGTAGATGTTCTCTGTTTTCTTCTCACTCCCAAATGTAGTGTCACCAAACCTGTAACAGAGGAGCCCTGATGGTATAGTGCTTACAAGTGGGGCTGCAATCCACACAGTCAGCGGTTCAAAAGCACTCGTGGCTCCCAGGGATAAAGACGGGGCTTTCTGCGCTCATAAAGAATTGCCTATTGAGGCAATCTCACCAAACTGAGGCATAGGTACACTTAGTTATATAAGCAAGTCTTTCAAACATCTCCTCCAGGATCTTGCTCTTCTCCTTCTCCTGTTGCCCTTTGGTTGCTCTTTGTTCAAGAGTTTTCAGGGGCACCCTTAAAAGAATTTTCTATTTCAAATGAAGCTTGTTTCACTCTTACAAATAATTTTCAATGTAATAAATGGGCTTGCTTGTTTTGTTTTTTTGTATTGCTATTTTCTGCACCAGGTGGTTAGTTCAGTGCCTGGCCCATATTAGGTAATCATATATTCAAGTGAATTGTGAATTATTTTATTACATTGAAAAGGTAACGTGGTAATAATAAAAGCCAGGGCTGAGCCCCTGTGGCATAAGTGGTTGAGTGCGGGACTGCGGCCCACAGGCTTGGCGGTTCACATCCAGCAGCGGCTCTCAGGAGCAGCGCTGGGTGGCTCCCACGACCACCAGCGGGCAGTGATGCCAAAAAATAATAATAATATGAGCAAGACAGATGCATTTTGATAAAAAGTAAAGTGAAAATAGATGTAAGCATTGTTTTATATTGGCCACAAGAATGTTTGTGCATGTCTTTCCTCTGCTTCTTCAATGCTTTATTTACACCGTCTAGTTGGTGAGATAACTTGGAAGGTTTATTTTTCTTTCTGTGGTGCACATTTTTAAATCAGGTGCTCTCCTCTGTGGTGCCCCTGCAAGGGGGGGAGAAGGGGGCGGCCCTATTTCTTCCTCCCTATCTGTCTTGGTTCCTGTCTTCCAGTTATTTTTTCTGGAATCTTGTGCTAATTTATAGAGTTTTAGAATTAATTGGTGTTCAATATGTGGCTAAAATTGGAGTTATAGGAGCTGAGCCCCAGTGGTGTAGTGGTTGTGCGCGGGACTGCGGCTCACTGGGATGGAGGTTCAAATCCAGCAGCAGCTCCACAGAAGCAAAGGCTGGGCCTCCTACTCCCACCACCAGAGGGCAGTGATGCCCTGCCCCCCCCAAAAAAACACAAGAAAAACAAAATTGGAGTTATGGATAAGTTCAGATATGTTTTAGTTTATCTTTTATGCATTACTGTGTCAGTATAAAGAACATGTATTGATGTTGGCATATATATATATATATATATATATATATATATTTACTGCAAAACAAGACAGATTAGTCTGTAGATGTGGCTCCACAACTTCAGCTTCTTTGCTTGTTTTTCAGGAAGAGATCATTGCTAGAAAACCAGCTGTTACAGGATATAGGAACAAAGCTAGTAAAGAAAGAGACAAAATTCTAAAACAAGAAGAAATGAAATCACTGGGTAAGTCTCAACATTCTCTCCAAATGTGGCTTAGCTATAAGAAAGGGCATTTATTTTTACTTGTGCTGGGTGGGGTATGTTTCTAAAATTAAATCTTCCTGGTTTATTGTTTTTATATAGTTAGCCTTTTTTTCCCGCAGATAACTCTTTAAGGTAAATGTAACCTGTTTATCTCCCAAAATGTTATCTCAGAGAATATGGCAAAGCCCCATTAAATCGATACAGTGCTAAAGTCAACACAAGTTGGTGTTTCCAAGTCTTGTAAACTATTAGAGGCCATCACTGTTTCCTAAATATGAGTGAACCGATTAATCACTTGGGATATTTTTATTTTTTATTTATTTTTTTTTTGGGGGGGGCATCACTGCTCTCTGGTGGTGGGAGTAGGAGGCCCAGCCCCACTGCTGGAATTGAACCTCCGTCCCAGTGGGCCTCAGTCCCGCGCACAACCACTACACCACCGGGGCTCAGCCCACTTGGGATATTTTTAAATGGAGATTTAAAATTAGTAGTTCTGGGTGAGGTGAGGGCATTTCTAACCAGGTAGCAGCTCACAGTTGGGCCATGCTTTGAGCAGGAAGACTCTCAAAGTTTCCCAGTGCAATGCCTAGTCAACTTGCTTTTCTGTACCTAGTCAACTTGCTTTTCTTGTTTCAGTTAGCTGTTGGAATGAGGAAATTGACAAACACTGTTAATCTACTCATCTCATTTAATATCAAATTATTTTAGGTAGTTTTCTGGTTACATTAACAAAGCCAATGTTGTTTGACCTTTGCAGCTTCTGAAAAGGCTAAATTAAAAAGAGAAAAAGCAGATGCCCTGGAAGCAAAGAAGAAAGAAAAGGAAGATAAAGAGAAAAAGAGGGAAGAATTGAAAAAAATTGTTGAAGAAGAGAGATTAAAGAAGAAAGAAGAAAAAGAAAGGCTTAAAATAGAAAGAGAAAAGGTACTTATTTGAATATGCTAGCTTTTCATATTCACATTAAATTTCAACTGCTTTTGCTTCAGTGGTTCTCAACCTTCTTAATGCCGCAACCCTTTCATACAGTTCTTCATGTGGTGGTGGCCCCTCCAAACCATAAAATTATTTGCATTGCTACTTCATAACTAATTTCCCACTATTAATAATTAGGTGACCCCTATGAAAGAGTTGTTCAACACCCAAAGGGGTCGCGACCCATAGACTGAGAACCACTGCTTTACTCTCATTCAAAGGTAGAGTTATGCATAGAGCGCTGATAAACAGCATTGGTTTCTCTTCTTGAAAAATCTACTGAATGGTTTAGCTTCAAAATGGATCTACAAGGGGGTACCCTCCCAAAACAGACAAATTCCACTGGGCAGATCTTTTGTAGTATGAATTTTACCCTGTAGGTGAGCAACTCCCTGTGAGTCATTGCATCCAGTGGCATCACCTGGGAAGGTTCTCTCTGGTCACAGTGAATTTTTCATAAAAGCAATTTTGCACAATCCTCATTTTTATGATGGCTAATTTAAGAGAACAGCATGCGGATGTGAAATTTTGTTTGTTGTGTGAAAGTGGGGGAGGTATTACAGAAACTTTTGTGATGTTGGACCCAGCTTACAGGGACAACACTATGGGAAAAACTGGAGTGTATGAGTTTTTAATTTCAAAACAAGTGAAATGTTGATTGAGAACAAGCCTCGTTCTGGACCTCCGTCAGCTTCTGAACGAGGAAAATGTCTACTCACAGTACATTTGGAGTTTGTTCTGCCAGGTCAGACTGTTAATCAAGCTTGCTACTTAGAGGTTTTGGAAATTATGCATAACAGTATGTGATAAAAAAAGGCCTGCTTGTGGCAGATGCTTCGCAACAATGCTTCTGCTCACGCAGCCATCTCAGTACAACAGTTTTTGGTTTAAAAACCCCCAACAACTCCTACTCCCACCAGGGCAGTGATGCCCATTAAAAAAAAAAAAAAAAACCAACAAGCCTTTCTTGCCCCTCACACTTTACTCACCTAACCTGTTTCCTTGTGACTTCTTTTTGTTTCTTCAAATGTAAAGGAGGAATATGAAAGGACAGCAATTTGACTTGGTGAAAAAGGTAAAGAAAAAAATGAGAGAGGTGCTGTCACCCATCCAAACAAATGAGTTTGGAAAAATGTATCCAAGAATAGAATCTTAGATTTGACAAATACTTTTTTTTTTTTTTTTTTTGGGCATCACTGCTCTCCGGTGGTGGGAGTAGGAGGCCCAGCCCCACTACTGGAATTGAACCTCCGTCCCAGTGGGCCGCAGTCCCGCGCACAACCACTACGCCACAGGGGCTCAGCCCTGACAAATACATTATTAAGTATAATGGAGAGCACTTTGAAGGTGATAAGGTTGTTTCATTAAGAAATTTAAATACATAACTTTGGGGGGAAATTCTGGGTTTTGGGGGTACCCCCTCATATATACCTTTATACCTCTTTTAAAATGCAGTTCAGCTGATCGCAAGGGCTCAGTGGAAACTAAGTGTCTAGAAAAGAATGATGTTATTATTTACCAATATTTTGGATACAATTGATGTATGGTTTGTAATAAGAGTTGTAAGAGCCTCCAATAAAATTAAAAAAAAAATTTAAGCTAGCATAATTTAAAAAAAATTTTAATGCAATTCTAAAAATAAGGAATTATTATTTAGGCTTCCAAATTTAGAAACAGGAGTATGTGTAAAATTGTTAAAGATAAAAGATGTGAAAAATTAGAATAAATTGTTTTGCAGAGCAACCCTGGTGGTGTCCTAGTTACCAGGTGGCTGCTAACCTCAGGGTCATCAGTTTAAAACCACTAGTCTACCCAGGAGAAGGAAGAGGCTTTCTATTCCCATAAACAATTACAGCCTCTGAAATTCGCAGCGACCTATAGGAGGGCTGTGAGTTGGAATCAACTCAATGGCGGTGAGTTTGGCTTTGGGTTTTATGACAGCATGATGTTTTAGCAACTCTTGATTATCATCATTCCCTAAATAATCCTATAGCTGATCACTATGCTTTCTCCAAAGCCCCTTTGCAGGTTTCTGTGTATTCACAGGCACTGCAAAGCAACGAGGATCAGACAATATAATACATAGCCACCTACTTCAAAAATGTAGAGAGATCTACCAAACCATACTCTATTACTGTGTCTCCAGGTGGTTACAGGTTCAAATAAGTCTGGAAAACAAATGTATTGGAAATATAAGGTGCAGATTTCATTTTGGGCAATCTAATCATTTTTCCCTTTGTCAGTTCTAATTAATGGAAGCAAAAGAGAAGGCTGCTACAGGCAGATCTGAATTACATTTGACCTGGAACAGCATTGAGGTTAAGAAAATCCTGTGGCTGTATGGATTGTGATGAGTTGTACGTGCCTCCATTAAAATAATTTAAAAAGAAAGAAAGTCAATGTGTAACCTTTGACTCTCCCAAGACTTTAATAACAGTCTATGATTGTTAACTCAGAAGCCTTACCAAAAACATACTTTATTTTACAGAATAAAGTACTTTGTGCAGTTTAGGGACCTGTGAACTACCTGCAGCAATAGTTTACAGATTTCTTTTTCTTTTCTTTTTTTTTTTTTTTGGGGGGGGTGCATCACTGCTCCCCGG
>PVJH01034762.1:0-20312 GCA_004026705.1 Nesogale talazaci
AAAAAAAAAAAAAAAAGAAAGAAAGAAAGAAAAAGAATTTTCAAATACTAAATGCTTCGGTACAACATCTTATGTATTATTTTTCTTTCTGTCTCTTAAAAAATGAGTTTTAATTTTTGATTTAATAGATCTGAAGACCCAAAGCAATCACTTTCTGTGACTTTAGGTCTTCATTAAAAAATATCCCGTTGGGGGAAAAATATCCCCTTGATCTTTCTTTCTCCTCATTGGAAATACAAATCTCATTATTCAAACATAGGAGTTACATGCTGCTACAGCTGTTTCCTTTTTTGCTGGGAGCAGTTTGTCCAGCACTCCGGTGCCCTTTAAAAATGAGCTTCCACAAAGCTCAAACTTCTCTAAATTACTCTCACAGTGGTTTTCAGATAAGTTGTTCCACATTTCCACTAGCCATTTCAGAAAAACCAGAATCACTTGACTCTGCCATTGATGCAGTCATTAATATGAGTAATGGCAGCAGTTATTTAATGAGTACTCTCTTTCCTCCAGATCCTATGTTAGAACAATATATCTTTTCAATGACCCACTGTTAGTCTATGATTTCTTTTTCTGTTTTTTGGTTACAAGTGGCAACAAACCTGCTCAAAATAATTTAGATGAAAAAGAAAAAGAGTAGGATCATGTACTTGGAAGTATCAGAAAACAGCTGCTCAAAGACATGGCTGTCTCCCTGGATCTAGTAATGGTGCCAGTTCATTAAAGTTGCTTCATTCTCAATCTTTCTCAATGTAAATAGGACTTGATTGTCATCAGTCCTATGTTTAGAGCCTATGAAATAAGAAGGGGCCTTAAAACCCCTTCTTGATTGAGGTGAGCCCCTTTCTCAAGGGCATCCCAGCGTTAAAATGATAAGAGGAAGTGGAGGAACCACCAACTACAACAACAAAAAGTAACCTCCCAAAGAGAAGGAAAACCTGAGCTTGCAGGGGCCAGTAAAAACAACTTCAAGAGGAAGGAGCCATGAACTCAACTCTTTCAAACGCTAATGCATGGAACAGCATGATTGAGAAGAGGCAGTTAGATATAGGAGTCATTACAAACTAAACAAAAATTTGCAAGCCTTCTGAGATTCCATTTTTCCTTCCGCAAGGCAGAAAAAACTGCCAGTCTACTTTCATAGAAGTGACAGCACTGGAAACTGCGGAGTAGTTTTTCACTATGTCCTACAAGGTCATTATGAATTAGAATCAACTTAATGGCAACAATTTGGTTGATGGGTTTTTTCAGCATGGAGCAGAATTCCTAAGTTGTGGCAATTTAAGCATTAACAAAGTGTCTCCGGTGTGAGTAAAGCAGGATGCTAAGTTCTGGAGCATCAAAGGTGAAGAAGACATGCTTCTAACTTCAGATGTTACTTAATTGCACTGCAGAGTGATGCTGAAGCCAGTGGAATCTTTGTAGCGTAGGAGAGAAGGCCTGAGCCCAGCTCCATTGCTTTCTAGTTGAGTTATTTAACATGTTGACTTTTCTGAAGCTGGCTTCTTTTTGGACAAACAATATCAGCTCAAAGGATTCTGAAGACAATGAAATGATATTTGTGCATAAAAAGCATGCAAGGAGTTGTCTATTGAAAACATGGGTTCCATAAATATTATCATTACTTGTGAGGTATCAGCCCCCACAATTGAATGGGTCCTAGGGGCTGTTGTATAATTGAGGGGTAGAATTAAAGAGACATCAGATAAGATAAGGTATGTGATTGCTTACCTTCCAGCCAGCCACAATCTCAGCAGCCTGGTATGTTCAGAGAGCGGAATATAATTCTAATCATGACTTATAAACATTTCGGGGACAAGCAAGTCTCCCTGATTACAGGTAGCCACATATGTAACAGGAATGGACTGTACAATAGGCATACTTGTTACAGGACTGAGACAAGGTAGGGGTGTATAAATTATAGGAAGTGTTTGGGCCTGGTCCAGACCACACAACCCCTTCCCAGAGCTTTAGTTTCTTGCACCAGCCTCACAAGAAGGAGATGAACAACTGCTGAACTTTGTAACCTCCGCTGCTGACATTTCATACAACTCATCTCCCCATAGGGCGCAGCCCCATCCCCAGAACTTATCTTCCTGGGAAGAGCACAGCCCCTCTCCCTAACATTCTGGGAAGCCAGTTTGCAAAACAAGATGATTTGCTAACAAGTCATCTCCAAACCAGAAAATGCAGAAACCTCCCTCCCTTTTATCAGCCCAGATGCCTTTAGCTTATACCCTATATATATATCCCACCATTCCAGTATCAGGCACAGCTTCTATAACCTACGTGCTGGGTTGCAGAACTGCTCGGGATCTCAAATGCTCCAGTCCCCTTCCCTGCTCTCCCTTCTTGGGAGTCTTTTTCCCTGAATAAAAGTCATTCTTTGCTCCACATCATTGTCTGAACTCTGTCATTGCCCTGCAACCTCCACTTCAACCTCTCAGGAAGGGGAGGTGTTAGAAGTGCAGTGTGACAAGATGGGAGGACTCTAAAGTCAAGATTGAAGTCTGACCTCGACCCTCCTTTAGTTGACTTGACCTTGTCTTTGGGCTCTCCTTCAGGGGAATAGTCGACTATCCTTATCATTAGGGAATGAACTCCACTTAGTGTGGGATTGCTCTGGATGCCTGAAAACCTTACAAAATCCATCTCCAAGTGTATAGTCATTGACCATGTGTTAGCAAAAAGCATCTTAGATTTGGCATATAAGATGGAGGGCAACCTGGGGAATAACTTTTCTGTATTGCACAAATATTATGACGTCAAAAACCAAGCTCACTGCCATTGAATCAATTCTGATGCATTACCTAGTGGTAATGCATTACCTAATAGATGAATAATGTACTAATGAGGGTCAGAGGAAAGAGACCACCTCCCTTCACCATATACTGTTGGTTGAAGAAATGATGAAAAATTCACAGTGAACTGACCTGGATTGTGAAGGACAAATAAGATTTGCTTACTGGAGAAGTTAAAGATGCTTCAGAATAGTTTCTCATGAGCAGAAAAGTCCGTTCTTCAAATTGTGTCCAGCCTCACCTTCTAAGAGTGTTTCCCAGCAGCTTTTGACAATCACCCTAACATTTGGAAAAGGCCATTCAATGTATGGATCAAGAGACCCAGGACAACACGGTCCTCCCTTCCACGTACACGCACCACACACACACCATTGCTATGGAATGGAGTCATACTCTGCATGACCCGATAGGACAAAGTTGAAAGAGCTCCCTAGCGTTTCCAACACTGCAGATCTTTTACAGAAATAGACTGCCACATCATTCTCCCATGGAGGAAACCGTGGGTTGGAGCCATCCATCATTTGGTTAGCAGCTGAGTGCTCAATCATTGTGCACCAAGGCTCCTTACTCTACACACACCAACTAACCCTAGAGGAGGGGGAGTTTAAAGCTGCATTTCAGGGAGAGATCGAAAGGTGTACACATCACTGGGTTCAACTCCAGCTGAGGCCAATCATGTTGCACTCAGGTTCACAGCATGCCCTGAGCACAAAGGTCTCTGAGGTGGAGGAATGAAGCTGACTGCACTCGTAGTCCCCACGCGTCCGAAAAGCCAAGCTGTGGACTCCATCTCCCCAAGAAGCGGTGTGGCCCGACACCCACATTGCCTGAGCAATGGACGCAGGAAACTCCTGTAGAGGTGAGGAGCAGCTGCTGATTCTGTTCCACTCGATGCGAGGCGCTGTGTATGGATGTTTGGGCACAAACGGGAATGAGAGAGTTACCTCGAGGAGCGCTAAGAGTTATCCTGGATGACGCATTCGATCATGCAAATGTGAAATAGTCTTTATTTCTATATATTTAAGATAACATTTCAGGAAAGATATGACTTCTTGAAAAGTTATTGTTAGACTTTTTATATGTTAGACATTTTAGACTTCCAAACTGTCTAGAAATCACCTTCACTTGCTCTCTTAAAGCATTTCCATTTCCAACTCAGCTGATGTCTTATCTACCTTTTCTTAATTTTATGTCCTGCTTCATTCTAGGAGAATGAAGGATAACTTTGCCACACATAGTGGAATTTCAGGTATTAGAGGCTTGCTTGAGGTAAAAAGGTTTTTTTTTTTTTTAACAAGTATTCTTCCATTCATCTCTATCTCAGTTCATACATCACCATCTCTCTCTTCTTGTAGGCCTCAAACTTCCTTCTCTTTAAAGTGGATCTTCTATTCTTAGGGCTCTGACCATGGCCTTCACCTGGTCTATGCAGGCCAAGGGAAGTTTCAATCACTAACAGGACATGTGTTTCCAGTTCCTTTTTTTCATGAGCAGATGTTAATTGGATTCCACTGTATAGGGACACACTCTTCCTTTATTTCTTTTCATTCAAAGTTTCCCATTTACACAAACCTCAAGTCTGTACTCACACAAAAATGAAATCTTAGTCAAAGTAAATCATTTTACGTCGGTCAAAATCTGACTCCGAGACAGTGTGAGAGAAAGGAAGAGGCAGGGCTGGTCTTGGTCGTGCGAGCTGGTTTAACATTAGGAAACCAACTCCCTTTTCTGCACAGTTTTTCCTTACCTGAGAATACAACCAAGGATTTTCCATCCCTAAAACCCACCAACTATCAGACCACATAAGACTTCTCCATTCATGAACGGAACACAAAAATGACTCAGTTGGAAGTATTTATAATTTTGTGTGCATTTAAATAATTGCATAAGAAACCAAAACTCAAAAACTAAACTCGTCTACAGAACAAATTATGAGAGGCTGAGACAGAGCCACAGAAAGGAGAGAACTTGGTTAGGAACGAAAAGTAAAGATAGACTTTATTGGGATAGGAAAGGAATTTTGGGAAAGAGAAGGGACAGCAGAGAAAGGGACAGGAGCATCTTGAACTCCTGGGCAGGTTCCGAGGTCCAAGAGTTAGGCCAGGAAAGCTGTGCCTGGCAGTGAGGCAGTGGGACATATATAGTCCTTGAGTCAAGGACTTACGTACTAATAGGGGAATGAGGCTTTCTGATGTTGCAGTTGCAGGGTCTGAGTCAGGATATGGCGTGTGAGTACATCTTGTCTTTCCCGGATCCACCTCCTGGAACACCGAGGGAAGAGGCTGTGCAGACCTGGCCCTGAGAGATAAGCTCAATGAAATGCCAGAGGCAAGGGTTACAGAGGTCAGCAGGTTGTTAATCTCCTTCTTGTGAGGCTAGTGCAAAGGGGTGCATGGGCTGTCTGGTTTGAGTGATTGCCTGTTCCAGGGGACTGTGTGGTCCAGGGGCATGCCTGCTTCCATCCCTGCCCAAACACATTATTAACCATAGCCTCATTGACTTTGAGATCAGAAACACTAGATAGTGTCTGGCTACCACTTCCAATAATTCTAATCTGGATGAACCATTTTTCATGGAGGAAAAAATGAAATAAAACTTCAAATTCTGAAAAACAAAGCAAACAACCTGCTGAGAAGCTGGGAGGATCCTCTGAGATTACTGTCTTTTGCTAATCCCTATCTATGGTCACCTTGAATAGCAAATTGCTTTGAAAAATTAATGATTATCACACATAAGCACTGTGCTTAAAGAAATTTATATGACCCCAAGCAGTCAACAATTACTTCAAAATAAAAGTGAGAGTGTAAGTGGGTACAAAACTAGATAAAGGGAAACAGAACAATCAGATTAGAAATATGAGAATATTCATGTGTTGTGAAGAATGTAATCAATGCCACTGAACAACTTGTGTAAAAAATGTTTAATATGAACCTGAACTGTATATAAGCCTTCCCCAGAAAACACAACAAAATACTAATTTAAAAAGTTTCAGAGAACTTGTGGAGAAATTTTATTGCTATGGTTTCCAAGAACAAATAAAAACAATACTTCAATTTTGCAAACATAAGGTTGGTTCAATCATTTCAAAGTGAGAGCAGTGTTAGAGCTTAAATTCTGAGCACCCTGGTTTGCAAAAGACTTTGGAGAGCAGTGATAGCACCAAATCCATTTGTAGAGTCTCCATGTCCGGTGCTATTGAGTCCGAGTATTCACGTGGATGAAGTCTCCATTGAATACTTTCTGATCATTAACTAATGATGTAGATAATCATGCCCTGAGGCAGAGTGCCTTGGAAAGCAAGCAGATTGCTTTCACCCTCTCAAGCCAGCCCAGGGAGGGGGCGTCACTTTCTTAGAAGCTTACCTTGGCGTGTCCTTGGTAACCGAGTAGGGGACAGTAGAGGGAGTTACATATGCCGTGGTCAAAAGATCTGGATCAATCTTATAAATTTTCTATTTTACAATTTCATGTCTCAACCATAGTCCTGTTCCTGCTTCTATAGTACCACCTGTAACCATGATGCATTGATGTATTAATCTGCCACAAATCATCGGTTCAGGACAGTTCCCTTGTTTCAAGCTTTATTTATCTAGCTTCTCAATTGTGAATCCTCACATGCCATTTGACCTCATGCTTATGGCCTTCGTCAGCTGGATGACACACCTATGTCTTTGCCTCTTCTAAGAATTAATAAACGTCCTCCTTAAATTATCTTTGACATGGGCTCTCTTAAAACCTATAATAGTATGATGCAAGAGGGAATTATCATGACACCTTGATGTGTTCAGGTTATAGTTCCAGAATTTGCTGTGAGTTCTTTTGTTTTTATTTTGTGTAGCATGATCACATGTCCTGGTGATGGTAGGTGCTATGGAGTGAGTTCCAAACAAAGCACTGCCAGGTCCCAGGCCATCCTCACAATCATTACTGTCTTTTGCTGTAGTCACCTCATAGTCAACACATTTTGTTGAGGGCTTTTCTCTTTCTTGCTTCCCTTCTTCTTTACCAAGCATGCCGTCCTTTTCCAGGGATTGGTACCTCTTGGTACCAAGTACAAAATATGTGAACTTGGTACCAAGTTCAAAGTATGTAAGATGATGTCTGATTATCCTTGCTTCTAAGGAGCTTTATCGCTGTACTTTTTCAAAGACAGACTTGTTTGTTCTTTTGGCAGTCCATAGTACTTTCAAAGTTCTTTACCAACACTGTAATTAAAATGCACCAATAGGTGCAATAATGAGAATGGCAAAAAGTGTAAACTTGTCAAGGATTTCACAGGGATTTGCTGGGATCCACCATCAATGCTATTGGAAGCAGCAATCAAGCGATCAAAGGCTGCATTACATTGGGTAAATGTGCTGCAAGAGACCTCCTTAAGGTGTTGGAAAGCAAGGATGTGGTTTGTAATTTGCAACAAAATATTCAGCATAGATGGCCCATTTGTTTTACACTCCTGGAGTGATCCATAATCCTAACAGGAAACACTCATGCACAGGCGGTCACCAGTATTTAACAGACTCAGACAGAAGAGTCCACACTTCAGAGGGAGGCCTTCAAACTCTTTCAACTGCTTTATACCAGGAAGTGATAATTAGCATGATGAATGATCGCAATGGATTTTCATGAGGTCTTTAAGCTATAGGGTCAACGTGAGTCAGAATCAATTGGATGGCACACTACAACTAAGCAATGTATTGAGACTTGAAGACTTTCAAGTGTGTCTGAAAGTAGTGTAACAGCTCCTCAAGTCTGGCAGAAGAGGGAAAAACAGAGACAAACACAACAAAACCAAGCAAAGGTAAGACAAACAACTATTTGCCATCTAGTTGATCCCGACTGATAACAGTGATGTGTGTTACAGAACAGAAGTATACTATGTGTTTTTCTTCACTCTATTCTTGACAAATACAGTTAGTCAAGCCTTCCTTCCACCGAATGCTGGATGAGTCAATATATGTACAAGCGAGCTTAATACAGTTGATTGATGGACCTAATACAATTAATTGATGCCCCCCCCCCCCAAAAAAAAAAATAGTGAAAAAAAAAAAGTTCACAAGGAAGAGATGAGCCAGTCAGGGTGCAGTATAGCACCGATGAAGCACAACTTTCTTTTAATTCTTTATTGCTTCCTCCCCCCTACTATCATGGCTTCAATTCTGCCTCATAAATCAGATCAGAACAGACCATGCATGCTGCTACAAATAAGAGTCCACAACACAGGGAATCCAGGATAGATAAACCCCACAGGGCCAACAATGAGAGTAGAGATAGCAGAGGGATTAGAGAAATGTGGATGGAGAAAGAGGGAAT
Source organism: Nesogale talazaci (assembly GCA_004026705.1). Lineage (NCBI taxonomy): Eukaryota > Metazoa > Chordata > Mammalia > Afrosoricida > Tenrecidae > Nesogale > Nesogale talazaci. Next base: position 8,109 of record PVJH01034762.1, read on the forward strand.
CCTTCACAAGGATCAAAGTATAACTCCCTCCCAGGGGAGCGAGCAACAGAAAAGTGGGTAAAGGGCAACAGAGGACAAAGTAAGATATGGAAATAATAATTTATAACTTATCAAGGGTTCATGAGAAAGGGCAGGTGGGGGAGGTAGAGGGAAATGAGGAACTGATGTCAAGGGCTCAAACATTTCAAGAAAATGCTTTGAAAATGATGATGGCAGCATACATGCAAATGTGCTTGCCCCAATGGATGACTGTATGGATTGTGATAAGAGTTGTAAGAGCCCACAATAAAGCTATTTAATAATAATAAAAAAGTTTATGTTAAATGTGAACACTGTCAGTTCTAGAATGGACACTGGCTTGACTATACACAGCTATCGATTCAAGAGAGTCTTATTGTCCATATCCAAGTACAGAGTCGGCTAAATCCAATGACCTTATATCTTCTCACGGATCTTTCATATGAGTGTTAGGTGACGACCAGAGTAAATTCTCTCTGACAACCTGATGGCCTGCTTGCTCTCAGAGACTACTCATTTTTTAAAATATTAATCATTCCATGGTGGGGGGAAGCTATTACAAATCTTATAACAATCCACCATTCAATTGTCGTATTAAACACACTTGTACATATGTTGTCATCATCATTTTCAAAACATTTTCTTTCTACTTGAACCCATGGTTTCAGCTCTTCTTTCCCCACCCTCTTTCCCCCATCCTTATGAACCCTTGATCAATTCTGTTATTGCTATTTCATATATTACAAAGTCCATTGTCTCATTTCACCTATATTTCTGTTATTCACTCCCTCTCAGTGGTGGTGGTGATATTATATATCCAACCTTGTGATCAGTTTCCCCTTTCTCTACTCCCCTCACCCCCACCTCACGGTATCATCAATCCCACTACTGTTCTTGAGGTGTTAGCTGTCTTGGATTCCAAGTGTCAGGAACTCTTATGTGTACCAATGTGTGTGCTCTGGTCTAGCCAGATAAGGAAGCATTCTGGAATTAAAGGAATGATGTGTGTTTCATTGGTGCTATACTGCACCCTGGTTGAATTGTCCCTTCCTTGTGTCCTTCTGTGAGGGAATATAGGGACTATTGATATTTGCCAAAAGGAATTACCAGTTGTATATAGGCAAATTAAACTGACTCATTTCAGAACATCCACTTCAGTGAAAATGCAGAGTGAGAGCCACCATCTTGAAGACTTCTGAACTATAAGCTTCCACCTTCAATCATTGATATGCAAAAAGCGGTGCAGCTTTTGCTTCCCATGCATGATAACTGTTACAGAACCTGAAAGGGTTTCCTGTTTTTTAGTCTCCATATAGGGATCGATTCTATTTCAACAATATTGGCTAAAGAAACTGAGTTTTTCAAACCAACAATCCCTATTTTCAAAGGTGCTATTAAGTTGTGATGGGATCATTGATATTGAAGATCACTGGAACTTGGCAAAAAAACAGCCACATGAGAAAGAGGTGGATTTGATCTCTCATCTCTTTGTCAAGGAAACTTCCTTCTGACTCACGAGGGGAATCACCATGCGAGGAAAGGAGCTAATCTAGCCCCGCCCTCTTAGATGTCTGGATGATTGTCTCCTGCTGCTTCTGCAGTGGAGGAACTTTGGGAGTCCTGGATCCTGTGAGAAAAGCAGCTGGACAGTCACATATGTGATTATAAACTTTCTTTGGAACCCTGGCACTGACAGGTAGAGGGTTTCCTACAGGAACTACAGATTACGTTTCCATGGAAACATGACTGTGTGGACCAGTGATACTGGCTAATCAGCTCTGTTCTGCAGGACAGGGTTTCTCTTCCTTGTAAGCATTTATGGTCTGCCAAGCGCAGTGGTGCTACACTGTTCCACTCTTGAAGATTGGAGCATGAGTCAAAAAGTCCCAAGTGTAAAGAGAACTTAAATCAAGGGTATTTTGTCTTGCCTTGAGTATGCTAAATGGGAAACTTAAGATAAGTGTGTGTGGGGGTGACGGTGGTGGAGAGTAATAAATACACAGGTAAATTTACAAATAAGTACATATACATCCTCATATGTACCAGGCTTGAGTTACAAAGCTGTATCACAAAGACTCAAAGAACCTTTGAAGACCTTTTTGGTCAGTGGAGTGACAGGCTAAATGTAAATGCCAATTCAACATGCTAAGTGCTTTCCTCGAGATTTAAGGAAAGTTTGTCAGCATAATCTTACTATCTAAGGAAGGCAGGGAATGTCTTACAGAGAAAACAGAGTTTGAGGAGTTCATGAAGGGTTAGTTTGCAAAAGTGAAGGCATACTAAGAGAAAGAGATAATGAGGGAACAGGTGTGATCTGGAGATGGGTGTCATACTACCAGGAAATAACGCAAACCCTCTGCCACTGAGTTGAATGCAACTAATCTCCCCCTACGGGAGGCCGTCACTCTTTATCCACACAGACAAAAACAACCCTCAAACTTACTGTCAGTGAGTGCATTCTGATTCATAGTGACCTTATAGGGCATGGTAGAACTGCCCTGTGGAATTTCTGAAACTGTAAATTTATATGGAAGCAGAAAGTTTCACCTTTCTTCCACAGAGCTGCCAGTGGGTTTGAACTACTAATTAGTAAAACTCACTGCACCACCAGAGCAGAGCGCATCAGCTTCATCTTTCTCCCAGGGATCCTGATCTACTGGTTTTGAACCAACAACCTTGTAGTTAGTGGTCCCATGCCTTACCCACAGAGCCAACTGGGCTCCAGAGTAGTAAGTAACAATATAAGATGCCCTTTTATATTTGAATTTCAGATAAAAAAGGAAACATTGTTAGTATAAGTAGGTCCCATTGATCTCGGAGGGTCAAGACATTCTATGTGTCTCCAACATAGATGAGTGTGGAAAAGGGGATCAGAGCGAGAAACTGTCTGAAGGACTAAGAACCTGCCCCATAGATTCTGAAGCTTAATTTGAGAGTAATTATGGAATGCTTGAAAGAAATTTAAAAAACACACATAGAAAATAATGTAACCCTGGGGTCCTTAGCTTATTAAAATAAAGGCAGCAACCTAGGGTGTGAGTGGAATAATTATTAATTATTATTAATTTCACTTGAGTAATGTTTATTCATCTTCTATCCTGCTGGTCTTAATTGTTTCTAAGATGCTTTTGTCAGGGTGTTTGGTTGGGAGGAGGGAGTGGTTACAATTTGCTGCATTTATTGATTTCTTATTATTTTCTAGGTTGCTAACAGTTATGGAATTGCTATTATGTGTGTGATAAACCAGGTGAATCTGTTCTGTAAGAGCAATTTAAGACACAGCTTGTCTACTTGCCCTCTCCTTCTCCGTGTGGAAATGGCGCTCCTCTCCATTCATCGTCCACTACATCATATGGATAGCGTGGCCAGCCAGCCCAACATGGCCAATCAGAATTCTACTTCACTTACCCTGGTTGTCCTTGTAACATAAAGTCAGCAGTCAGCAGTCACCATGTTCTGCGCTATTTTGTTCTGTGTACCAGAAAACCAGAAGTCAGTCAGCACTGTGAGTTGAAGTGTCGGGTTGCTGCCCACTGCCATCAAGTCAATTCCAACTCAGAGCCCCGCTGTAGGACAGCGCAGAGTGGCTTTGTAGCCTTTCCAACATAGTTAATCTTTAAAAAAAATGTAAATCATTTTACTGAGGGCTCGTACAACTCTGTCCACACACCTATCCATTGTACTAAACACATTTGTACATTTGTTGCCCTTATCATTCTCAAAACATTTGCTTTCTACTGAAGCCCTAGTGTCAGCTCCTCATTTTAACCCTCCCTCCATACTCCCACCCCTCATGAACCCTTGATAATTTATAAATTATTATTATTTTGTCATATCTTACACTGTCCCTTCACCCACTATCCTGTTGTTTGCCCCCAAGGGAGGAGGTTATTTGTGCAGATCCTTATAATTGGTTCCCCGTTTCTACCCCACATTCCCTTCACTCTCCCAATATTGCTACTCTCACCACTGGTCCTGAAAGGATCATCTATCCTGGATTCCCTGTGTTTCCCGTTCCTATCTGTACCAATGTACCTTGTCTAGTCTAGCCGAATCTGTAAGGTAGACTTGGGATCATGGTAGTGGGTGTGGGTGTGGTGGTGGTGGAAGGAAGCATTCAAGAACTAGAGAAAAGTTGTATGTTTCATCATTGCTACACTGCACCCTGATTGACCAGGCTCCTTCATGCGACCTGTCTGTAAGGGGATGTCCAGGTGCCTACAGATGGACCTTGAGTTCTCAACTGCACTTCCCCTCATTCACAATGATATGATTTTTTTTGTTTTTGATGCCTAATACTTGATCCTTTTGACACCTCATGGTCACACAGGCTGGTGTGCTTCTTCCACGTGTGCTTTGTTGCTTCTGAGTTAGATGGCCACTTGTTTACCTTCAAGCCTTTAAGACCCCAGATGCTTTATCTTTTGATAGTTGGGCACCATCAGCTTTCTTCACTACATTTTCTTATGCACACATTTGTCTTCAGCAATCCTGTCAGGGAGGTGTGAATCATGGAATGCCAATTTAATTGAACAAAGTGTTCTTCCATTGAGGAAGTACTTGAGTGGAGACCCAATGTTCATCTGCTACCTTAATGCAAAACTTATAAATATATGCACATAGATCTATTTCCCCATCATTATATATAAATATATTTACCTGTGTACATGCCTGTATGTAGACCTCTATAAATGCCCTTTGCTCCCTACTTCTTTCCTCCACTTCCTTTTCCTTTCTTCTTGTCTCACTGTCATGCTCAGCTTTCATTTGGGTTTCAGTAATTTCTCTGAGTTACATTGCCCTTGATCAAGCCCTTCAAGGCTTCTCAGACCCTTCTTGCCACTGATCTTGGATCACTTGTTGTTCCCTTGTCCCTGGGTTTCTCAACTCCACCTCTTTTCCCCTACCTCCCCCTTGCCATGTTCCCCCAGAACCATCAGTCCCATTGTTTTCTCTTTCAGACTGTTCTTCCAGCCTATCTTATCTAGATAGACCTGCAGAGATAATATGTACAAATGCGCAAGACACAGCAAAACAAAGTGACAAAAGAAAGCGAACTGATGACAATAGCTAAAAAAAGCCAATGACCAAAAAATAATAATAAATGAAAAATAAATAAAAAAGAACCTGTAACTAGTTCAAGGTTTGTTTGTTGATCTCTATGAGTGTCCTCCAGTCAAATCCGATGGGATGCCACACACTGGCCCCAAAGTCTATCCTTGGCACTCCCTCGGGACCTCCCTGCTCTGCTACCCTCCCCCCTGCTCTCTCCACATGCCCTTAGTGTTTTGTCTTGATGTGTTGGGGTCAGACCAGGCCAATTCCAACACTGTTTCTCCAGTATTGTCCCCTGGAGGGCCATGGGTCAGTTTTGTTTTGCTATACCCAGGCTACAGGGTGGGCATATTACTCTGATCTTTCAAGTTTAGCAGTACTGGAGCAACCCCCTCCCCACCCCCCTGCTGCCTGCCTGTGTGAGGATTAGGTGGGAGTGTGAGCATGGGTCTCTGATACTAGTTGTGCAGAGGAGGGGGGAGGAGAGAGAAGAAGCAGGAGGAATGAAAAGGAAATGTGGCACACCATTGGTGTTAGCTGAGGAACACAAGTGCAGTGAAAAGCTGCTGCTTGCTTCTTGGGGCTGCACACACCCAAGGCAGAAAGTCAGGAGTGTGTGTTTCTGAACATGGAGGCGACAGAAGGGGTGCAGCTGCTCAGCCAGATAAAAAAGTAAACGAACGATGGGGAGAGGGGGAGTAAGGAAAAATGAAAGGAGGCAAGTGTAAGAGGGAAGAGTTGAGAAGCAAAAGCCCCAACCCCCCAAATCTAAATTGTTTTAAATGTTAGCAGCTAAACACAGGTGTAGTGAGGGCATGAGACGCCTGCTGGAGGCACTGGGGGTCAGGGGAGGTGACACATGGGGGGCACCGCTGACCTTCTGGGCAGTATTTTTTGCAGGTCCTTTATTTACAGGCAATTTGACTTTCTCCCAATCACCATGCCAGAACAGCCCTCTCTTTTGCAAGAACTATAGATCTGAACAGAGGTAAAAATGTATTCACTGGGCCACCCTTTAGAAGCAAGACCTGACTAAATGAACTTGGGAGGACCGCATAGGTTCAAGCCTGGATCTTTGGCACTTGGTTGGCATAGTGGTTACAACTGGGCTGTGATCTGCATGGTTGGCCCGCAGCTCCAGTAGGGAAAGACTGTTTTCCATACCTGTGAACAGATCCAGTCCCAGAAACCCACAGTGGGTCAGTATACATTAGCAATGACCAGATGGCAGTGAGTTTGGGTTGGGTGAAGACACTGCCAACCACATAGGTATCAGGCTTGGGAGACTGACCTAAAAATGATGAAGGAGCTTTAGTTTGAAGGTCTCTGAGGCCTGGGAGGAGGCATTTATCTATCTGTTCTTCATTTCTCTATATCACTGCTGAGGGAGACTGTGAAGAATAAAGGAACTAATTTTTGGAAAGTGTGCAATTAGCACTGCTATAAAGAGAATCTGTACAAAAATTGTACCTATTCTTATGATGACGACGACCAGTAGTGCTAGAAAAGGCCCTATGAGGAAGGACAATGACCCTTGCAGGAATTTCTTAGGAGGAGACCATGTGTGGAACGCTAGCTCGTGGCAGTTGGAGCTCTTTCACAAGGTGATTTGGGACAGATGAGCTTACACAATTGTGGTTGCCATCCCTGCAGACCTGGTGGCCCAGGCGAGTTGAGACACTGGCAGCCAGAGAGACACTGGCCAGGGCCAGACTAGAAGCAGAAGAGTTCTGGGGATGGTTATGGAATGAGGAGCACTCCCCTCACCCCTCTCTCTCTTCAGTGGAGTTGGGAGGCCTAAAGCCGTATATGAAGGCAACTTCTCCCTGCTTTTCTGTCAGCAGGAGCAAGTTGCATGCATGAGGTGGAGACAGGGTCATGAACTGTAGATGGAAAAGTGTGGAGGTGATCCTGGCAATGGGCAGTGGCAGCTCCAACAGACCCTGGAGGGCCTCGCGTGGCCGGTTCCTGGTCCCCCTCTTCATGAGGCAGAGTGGGGGGGGGGGGCACATACGCTCTTATCATCCTGGCCCCACGCACCCCATAGAAGTCTCCTACAGTTATTTTTTCTCTGAAGTGAGTGCTTTAAAACACACACACCATGTTTTCCTGATTCCTGGATGGTGCAAATAGTTAAAGTTCTCAGCTACTACCTGGAAGTTGGGAGGTTCAAGTTCACTCAGAGGTGCTTGATGACGTTCTCAGTTACTACCTGGAAGTTGGGAGGTTCAAGTTCACTCAGAGGTGCTTGATGACCTGCTTCCCAAACCTCAGTCCTTGTCTACCACAGAGCGCAGTGCTACTCTGACACGTATGGAAAATCACCAGGGATCAGAAGGGGTTGATGATAGATAGCTGGTTAGAACTCAATAACAAACCCAGCAACAGCCTAATTAAAAAGTGGGAAAACCTTTAATAAACATCTCATGTCAGGAGACACACAGTTGACTGATTAGCATATGAGAAGATGTTAAACATCATTTGTTTGCAACAAAACAAAACAAACTCCCTGCCATCTAGTGGATACCGACTCATTGCGACCCTAGAGGACAGGGGAGAACTCCCCCTGGGAGTTTTTCAGACGGTAACTCTTCAGGGGAGTAGAAAGTCCTGTTTGTTTCTCCCTAGGAGGGGCTAGTGTCTGGCTTTGAACTGCTGATCTTACTGTAGGCAGCCCAACTCAGACCTACTGTATCCCCATGCAAATTTCCATGAGACCAAGATTAGAAAGATTGACAATACTAATCTTGGCGAGGATGGGAATAAGTTCCAACTCCAATATGTGACTGTTGGTAATTAAAACAAGTGTGAAAAACAATTTGTCTGTTTCTTAGAAAATTTAAAATATTGCTGTTAACTGCCCTTGAGTCAGTTCTGACTTATAAGTGATCTTATGTACAACAGCATGAAATCCTACCCTTTATTTGCTGAATAAGCAAGACGTGACATACCTTTATAATGGAGCACTATTCAGAAAAAAAGAGAACAAGTTAACTTTTATGAATTTTTTTGGAAAAGGCAGGTCAGTGGTTGCATGGGACTGGGATCACTGGAAGTGGGAGAAGGAACTGGCTTGAGAACTAGAGGAAGGCTCACGCATGACCTGCAATAGAGTAATGACACAACTTTGCTTGCTGGAAGCCAATAGGCCTTGAAGCATTCATTAAGATGGAATTTAGAAATTATGGCCGTCAGTATGGATTACAACCCATCACAACGAAAAGGAAAACTCAAAACTGGAGTAAAGGTAGAAATGGAAATTGTTAAGGATTTCATTTTGTTTGTATCTACAGTCAGTGCTCATAGAAACAGCAGTCAAGAAATCAGACAATCTCACTGGGCATATGTGCTTTATAGGATCTGTTTAGAGCATTCAAAGAGCAAAGATATCACTCTGAAATTAAGGGGCTCCTGATCCAAGTCACAGTATTCTCAGTCACCTCATATGCATGTGAAAATTGGTTAATTAGTAAGCTAGACCAGGGAAGAGTCAATGCATTTTAATTATGATGTTGGCAAGCGAATATTGCAAACACCACAGACTGCCAAAAAAACAAACAGTCGTGTCCCAGAGGAAGTACAGCCAGAATGTTCCTGGGAGGCAAGGCAGCAAGCTTTGGTTCACATCTGGAGGCCAAGCTCTCCAGAGGCACTGGCCCTGGAGTAGGACATCATGCTTGATAGCTTGTCAGCAAAAAAAGAAGACCTTAGCAGGATGGATCGACTCGGTAGCAACAAGGGGCTCAAGCATAACAACAAGGGTGAGGGTGAGATATGTCTTGTTTGTTCTCTTGTACATACGGCTGTTCTAAGGCAGTGTGTTAGTCCGGGTAGACTAGAGGAACAAATTTCATAGACACGCATATGGATATAAGGGAATGGTTTATATACAAAAGGAATGGAACACTGAGTAAGCATCTCAACTCAGTCCAGTTCAAAGTCATAGTCCGAGATTAGCCCATATACCCAATACCAGTCTATAATGTCTCCTTCCGACTCACGAAGTCACAGGTCAGTGGGGGCAGAGTCCCGGCGCTGACAGGGGTCTTCTCATGGCTCCTCGCTTCCAGGGCTCAGGGTTCATCAACAGCATCCAGTGGTGGCAGAAGCCACTCATTGCTGGCAGGGGTCCCCATGTGGCCTCTCCAGCTTGAGAGGTCTGGCTCCATCAGGGCAAAGCTGGGTGGCTTCTCCTCTGGGTCCTCCAGCTTCTTGGATCCTGTCATCTTGTCTTGTCCGTGATTCATCATCTCTGAGACTAACTCCCAACAAGTTCCCCAGAAGTCTCAGGAGAAAGCCATGCCCACACGGAGGCCTCATTGGCTACTCAATGGCTATCTCCAGATTAACAGGCTAGACTCCACCCCTATGTTTCAATCATAAAATTAACATAAGCACATGACTGCCACAGGCAGTGACCTCTAAGGAAGTGACTCTAAGGTCCCTAACACAGCAACGTAGAGATAGAGAGCAGATAGGTAGTTGCCTGGAGCTAGGGACAGAACAGGTACAGGCTACAAACTGCCTTGGGAACTTTGTGTGCTATGAACCATATGCCCAAGTTAGATTGCGGGTATGGACACAGAATGCTATACACTTACTCAAAATCATTGCTCTTTGAGATTAAAAGATGGATAATGTCCAGAACCTGTGTGTGTGTATATGTGTGTATATACACACACACACACATATATATACACACACACATATATTTGTATAAAAGAATTCTGACGGACACCCTGCAGCAGCTAGCCTAGTCAAGCCACAACCTCTGCCAAGTCTCTCCATATGGTCAGCACTTGATCCATAATTGACAGCCTCTCTGACTTATGCTCCAGCTTTCAAATTAAGACCAACCAGAAAGAGCCAAATACGCTCTTCTAACAAATTATGAGAAGTCCTGGAGGCCTAGTGGTGAAGGGACCATGAGAAAAGACCCAGAGATCTGTTCCCCTCAAGATTGCAGCCAAGAAAACCCAAAAGCACAGTTCTAATCTGCCAAGGTGGGTCAAGAATTGGAATCTACTTACTGGTACCCCACAACCACTACCCATGACCCAGGACGCCTCTCTTCTGGTATGACCCCCGAAGCATCCTCATACCAAGCAAGCGGCCTCCAATCACAACACCCCCCACCCAGCTTCCCAACTTCTCTGTGTGCTTTTAGGTCTCTGGCAAATGCAAGTGATGATGACTGACTGCCTTCTTCTAGCAAGTTCCAAAGAACAGTCTGTTTTCCTTCAAGTGATCATCATTATTTTGTCCAGCTGCTTCCAGTTCTCCATGAGAGGTGGATCAGCATCACCTGTTGCCATATTGCTAGAGGCAGACCTTGGTTTCCTTTTGTCGTGATTTCGTTCCAAGTCTGTTTTATGTCATCAGCATGAGGACTGAGAAGCTGTCAGGGGAAATGAGTTTGAGAAACTTTTAAAAGGCAAGCGGGGGGCTGAGCCCTAGTGGCGTAAGTGGTTGAGTGCGGGACTGCAGCCCGTGGGCTTGGCGGTTCAAATCCTTTGGCGGCTCTCAGGAGTGGCACTGGGTAGCGCCCACAACCACCAGAGGCAGTGATACCCCCCAAAATACAAAACAAAACAAAACAAAACAAAAAAAGGCAAGCTGGCTGAGAAAGAATCAGAGTCAGGCAAAGTCGGTTTTAATGAGAAAGTGCGTGGATGGAGAAGCCGAGTCTGAGTGTGGACTCAGGGTTCTTTGTGTGGTCTCAGGGAAGAATTGGCACCTGTCATAGGATGGATACCAAAACTTAACAGATTCTGGAGTGGGTTAAATGGGAAAGTCGGAACGATACAGAGCAGATGAGCGTGACTTTGCGCAAGGATGACACACAAAATCTTGAAGCACTCCATCCTTTTAATGAATAAACACTTTTTTGAAAGGTGTTTAAATGCTTCTTCCCTCACTGCTGGTCCCTGTACAAAATCCATTCTTTATCATTTATGGCGTGTTTTAAGAGACCCCTCCTGTGGGCACACGCACAGTCTTTGCTCACGTGTGCTTTTCAAATGGAAGAGTTTAACACCTGTTTAATAAGGACGACTGGATTGCAACACACAATCGGGGATCTTGTCAAATCTGAAGCTAAGAGGAATTTATGTGTTTTGACTTTATATGACAAAACTCCATTTATGATTTTCAAAATACACTTGAAATAAAAATGACTGAACTAAAAAAAAAAGTGGAAAAATAAGTAAGAAAGTCTTTTGTAAACACATAAGGTGGCAAAAATCACATTGAAACTATTCGGTAATTTTGCCCAAGTGTGTGTGTGTTTTTTCTCAGCACCTTCGACTTCATCATTGGGAGAGGCACACATGAAGTCACAGAGATTTCTCTGTCCTCTTAGAGGAGTAACCAACTCTTAGGCTAGTTGGTTACCCAAGATCAGTTGTTTGAATCCACCAGTGTGCCAAGGAGGAAAGATGAGACCGTCTTTTCCTGTGTAGATTCAAAGCTTTGAAAAGCCAAAGTGTCGGTTCTATTCTATTGAAGGGCACCTGTGAGTCAGAATGACTTCTATGGCAGTGCTGAGGTAGACCCCGCCCTATCTCAGCTCCACTTGTTAATATTGTCTATGTACTGCCGTCCTCAGAAACCCCTTAAAACAAACCGAAACAAAAATCAACCCGAACTCACGCCACCATGTCAAGGGTGGCTCACAGCCATGCCCCTGCGAGTGTGTGAGACGGTAAGTGTTTCTGGGGGCAGGAAGCCCACTCTTGCTCCCGCAGACCTGCGTGCTGGTGGTCTCGAACCGCCAACCATGCAGAGCACAGCCCGACGTGTAACCCCCGCACCACCAGAGCTCCGTAAAAGGAGTAATAATAATCATGGAAACAGTAGGTCCAGGCGTGACCTGTGTGGTGCGAGTGAATGGGCTATATTTTCTGCCTAAGAATATTTTCTGAGAGCAGTGTGAAGAGGCCAGAACGACCCCCGGATCGACCAAAGCCTGCGCGCCGCCGCCGTCTGCCGCCACCATGCCCAAGAGAGAGGCTGAAGGGGATGGGAAGGGAGAGAAGCCAAGGTGAAGGATGAGCCTCCGAGGAGATCAGCAAGGCTATCCGCTGAACCTGCCCCTCCAAAGCCAGAGCGTAAGCCGAAGGAGGCCGCTGC